>JAEKIV010000215.1:0-47939 GCA_016801325.1 Hypholoma fasciculare
GGATAAAGTGAGCAATAAGTGATAGACCTTACTTGTTCTGAGCTAGTTCTGACTTGCTGACCTTAGAGGTCTTATGGACCTTGCTCAAAGCTTATCCAGGCTTGGGCAGACTAATCACAGCTAAGTTGAACTTATCCTGAAACAAGGGATTGCCTGATGGTACACACTACCCAAACAAGATTTACTGAAGTTTAGGCAGGGCATGCAATGGCTCACTGACTGCAGTAGCATTGAAAGTAGGAACTTTGATCATTCAAATTGAGACAGCCTATGCCACTAGCCTCCCCACTATGTGGACAGTGTTGCCTTCTACTTGTACTCCACCACTGTTAGTATACAGTGATACACTTCTACAAGCTACAATATCCATCAGCTCCAAATCAGCTCTCGCACACATGTGAATAAAACTGTCACCCAAGTACCTCCCAAAATTATATATTTGTGATTAATGACCACCAAAAAAGTAAACCAGCTAATTTGTTGTGTTACAGATACAGTGTCTGCAATTTCATACCATGGGCCGCCAAAAAGGACTTCTCAACCACCAAGCCCCCATCTTGCAGTTCTTCACCCCTCCGCTTGCTATTTCTTTTCACAACTATTGGCTCTGCAGTCAGGACAACATTCTGCCATTTGATATATCTAGGAGATAGATCATCTAGCGAAGTTGTGCCATCAGGATACTTCGGTACGCGTACTTTCAGGCAAATGGCACACAAGCTTCGCGGTAGTTCAACTTGTTGTCCGTGCTCGTGAAACATATACAAGCCAAAGTAGGACAAAGCAGTTGTTCCATCGGATACCACTGGGTTCAAATGAGAAAACACGTCGGTGGAGTAAGTTGGTGTAGGTATGTCCCCGTACTCGTCCGTATCAAAAAATATCATTTGAAAAGAGATAGGATCATCATCCCAGAGTGGCCCAATGCACTGCATCTTGACCTCAAAGACTGAATCTTTCCGCGGTGGACCACTCTTTTCCGGCCATACCAGCTGAGTAGGAACTAGCAGCAAGCGGATTCGCAGTCCGAGATGTGTGATGAGTACTGGCTTCGAGGGGAGGTACACTGTTTTCTCCCTCGGCATGATCGAGTTCTTTTCAGCCTCAGTCCTGAAATGAATATATTTGAGGTAGCATTCTGGCGCGGAGGGAATGAGGCGCGAGGTGTGGATCTCCCGAGCGACGGGGCGCCCAGCGCAATTGAGAACATCGAGGATGTCCTCGGACGACGACAAAATAGCTTCCAGCAGGCGGAAGAACGCGCGTTCGGATCCTTCCCCATAGGCGATCGAGATGCTGACGCCGAATATCCCCATGAGAGAGTACGCGATATCTTCGCCGCGAGTTGTCCGCCGCTTTGCCGCCCAAGTCATCCTTTCAGCGATATTGCCGCTCATTTTTGCTGTGTAGTAGAAGAGGTGGCTGTAATCAATCCCAGTTGCTCTTTGGATCGCTCGTTCGATCGGGCTAGGAGGTCTGGGTGGGGTGAATACCCAATCGACCTGCTTGTCGTTCTCGTTGTTGCTCATGGCCACCCAATCCTTGTTGTAGAACTTGATAACCTTAGGCGCTAAAAGTTCCTGAAGCGTCCAACCTCGTGTGAACCAGCGGTCATTTTCCATGTCGGCATCGGAAGATGTTTCCGTGAGGATGACGATGCAGACCGTGGAGAATAAGTACCAGTTGAACATCGAGCGGATGGACTCGTCCAGCTCGGAGCTGCTGTGCTTGTCGATGCAGATAGTATCCATCCATGCAAATGTCGTACTGTATTCCCGGAAGGAGACCTCGCAGAACTTCTCGAGCTTCTTGTACCCTTCGCCTCGGTCTTGCCGTATAGCTTCGAACCGCACCGGGTCGTGAAAATCCTGATAAGTGACCTCCGAACCATCCTGGAGCCAGGTATGCGATAGAATAGTGTACCGTGCGTATTTCGACAGTAATTCCATGATGATAACGCGCGTCAAGTCGAAGTGCGATGCTCCGTCATAGACAGGTCGGCGCTCCTCAATCATCTTGGCGAACATTTCGTCGTCGATGTCGCCAATCTGCTCCCTGATGTGATGGAGTGCGCCCACCCTGTCAACGATGTTGAATTGGTCTGGCGACTCTATCTTCAACACTCGAATGGGCATGCGGTCGAAGACGTGCGTCCGAAGGGCGTCGCTGATCTCGGTGGGGAGGTAAACCATCGCGCTCACTGGCAAGTCTCAGCACAGAAGATCGAACGAGGACGAGATGGTCTGGTAGATAGCGATGAGGATATTCTGTAAATGGCAGATTGGCAGGAATAACTTGCCGTTATGCGCCATTGAATCTAGGCCGGAACCGACGGCTCGTCCCGAAACTTCGTGCTGAATGTTTTCATCTTTCCGTGGAGGCAAGCAACAAGCAGAGCACTGCGAAAGTTGGTGTCAATTGAATTTTGAGAGTCGGTTGAGAGCGAGATGAACGTGGACGATAACTTTGAACGGCGAATGCACTCGCTGCGGTTGAACGCTGCCGGTAACAGCCGCTCGGCTAGATTGTCTTGCCATGATTAGATTTCGTTGAATCATGATATGTAGTTTGCATGTTTCTGGTCGGGATGAAAATCTGCTAGACAGTGTGTATTCACGCACAGAAATCTTGAAAAGCATCCTGACATGATTCCAAGATGATCGCAAGAGGTTGGCAAAGGGAACTCGGCAATTGGATAATTTAGGGAATTATTCCAAAAACAGAAAGATACGTTCAATGGCGTCATGAGAAACTCCTGATAGGAGACGTTGAAGCGGACGAGCGAGCTCTCTAACCGTTCCCACCACCATGCCTCGCACCGCAGAGACCGCCAGCTTCAGGGTGCGCTCAGTTTCTCCGCTCAGGCTTCGAAGATGTGCTTAATCGTCGTTCCATCAGTTCAACCACACCATGCTCCGGATCAAAGATCCAAAGGTGTCTTTGACTTTCTATCAGGATGTGAGATCACGCTTTCAATCACTATCAGTAGGCTTGACATGAATTCACAATCTATAGGTCATTGGCATGGAACTTCTCTCTGGTGCGCGCGATGTTTGTGCGTTATGCCGACAACTTGAAGCTGATATGTGATTTCCGTCCTTGATCAGAGAAGAAATTCTCCGATTTCACACTGTATTTCCTCGCGTTCAATCATGAAGGCCGCGACTTGACCGCCGAGGAGAAGGAGTCCTCGCGCTTTGCGCGCGAAGGTGAGTGGTTCCTGCTTACAAAAAAATATAAACTTAACGTCGTCGCGAAGGAATCCTCGAACTGACGCACAACCACGGTACGGAAAGCGACCCCGACTTCAAGGGCTACGCCAGTGGAAATAGCGACCCCGGCAGGGGATTCGGACACATCGCGATCACTGTCGACGACGTCGAGGCCTCGTGCGCGCGTTTCGAGGCACTCGGTGTTCCGTTCAAGAAGAAGCCGAGCGAGGGCAAGATGAGGCACATCGCGTTCATGCTGGACCCCGACGGGTGAGTTCCTTGCTTCTTATTCGACCAGCGGCCGACTAAGCTGTTTCTTAGTTATTGGATTGAGGTTGTCCCCAACCGTCTTACCCTTTAAGATCGGCGAAAGTGGAAAGTGTCAGCGATTTGAAAATCAATTGAATTATCTTTTCATACTATGTATGTGTAGTTGAGTTGACGCCGCTCATGCGAGCGTCTATCATTTGTGGTATGTCCGTCATGTCAATGCTGCCTATCTAACTTAGAAAGTGATTGCTGCGGCTGCTTGTTTTTTCTGTCTGAGACGAGCATATTCTCTCCGCAAAACCCGTACTATTTCCGGGAAGAAACTTGTTATGATATGAAGTCATAAATATCTTCTCCGCACCAGGTAAACTAGATCAGATTCCGTCTATAGTGGGGCCGTAAGCTGGCTGCGCGAAGCTGTGCTGTGAGTTAATTATGTGCCACTCGCCTTTACAATGCACACTGCGTTCCGCTGCCCATGAAGATGACGTTATTCGCCAAGCCCGGCGCAGTATCAGCACATCCGCTCCATCGCCCAACCCGGTGACCCGTCCAAAGCGTGTCTTCAAGATGTGAAAGCTGTAACTTAGTGTAACTTCTATAGTCAAAGCGAAGACGAAGTGGAATCGAATTGGCCGGTCGGGCATTCGGGCACTTAGAATTGTCGGGGCATCATTACCTAGTTCCACCTCTTCAAATGCAATTATTCAGCCTTCTGTAAGTCTCGTGTATAGAAAGTAGGTATAAATACTTCGTCTGCAATGTGCATAGCTTTGAGTTGCACGGGGTTGAGGCGCGGCTTGACTGTGTAAGAATTTATGACAGCAGTCCTACAGAATGCAGCGGAATGCGCTGTCGAGGCGGGGTATTCAATCCTGCTTTCGCACCGAACGATATCAGGTCTAGTATTCTGGCGATCCGTTGCAGGCCGTTGCCCGCTCCGCAGCCCCTCAACCCCGAAAATTATGGTGTTGAAATGCACCCCTCAACGACGGGCCACGTGAAATCCTTGGTAAGAGCGTGTTGAGTGCGTGAGCTGAACGTGGGTGTTGCGTGAGCTCCTTTCAGGTGTGCGAGGGTATGCGAGAGGTTGATGAACAATAGCTGCTGTGAGATCTAGATGCATGTTGAATGGATATCTCCGCCGGAGCTTGGGCTTGGGCTTGGCCGGCGGAGCGGCGCTCGAAATGGCAACTCGGCCGCCAATGACGGTGATCGAGGGGCGGTTGCCCTTGCGGCTACTCTACAACAGCCTCTCCTCATTCTTCCCCTCATTTCGTGACGACAGTCCCCCTCACATGTCGTCAACAACGTCGGCGGTGTCGTCCGCCACATCGACCGCGGCAAGCGCCTCCACTTCCACGAGCAGCAACCTCAAGGTGGGCCGCTTGAGCTTGCCTTTCTTGGCTGCAGCTGATCCTCGTACTTGCTGCTATCACACAGGTTGTCGGGATCATCCTCGCCATAACCAGTGGCCTGCTCATAGGCTCCAGTTTTGTATTCAAGAAGAAAGGACTGCTGCGCTCGCAGGCGGGCGCGTTAGGAGAGGGTGTGGCATATCTGAAATCGGTGAGTCTTGTGAATGGTTCATTCCGGCCCCGTGTTAATGTGATATCAAGCCACTATGGTGGACGGGAATGAGCAGTACGTGCAGACGTCCAGAAACGAAAATGAGAGAGGCTAAATCAACTTTATGCAGTGATGATTCTCGGAGAACTCTGTAACTTTGCTGGTACGCTCGGTTCGGTCTCCTTTATGACCTGTTTGAAACTCAAACCTCTTGGCACGGCAGCTTATGCGTTTGTGGAAGCCATTGTCGTCGTACGTTCACTTGCGTATCTCGTTCAGCGGCATTCTGATCACTTGGATCCCACTAGACGCCGCTAGGCGCTCTTTCCGTGGTCATCTGCGCCATTCTATCCTCGATTTTCCTCAATGAGAAGCTCAGCTTCTTCGGTTGGCTGGGGTGCGGCCTATGTATCGTACGTCGTTTCCCTCAAAGAACGAGCGTGCGTATAATGTGACGATATTACATTATAGCTTGGGTCAGTAATCATCGCCCTCAATGGTACGACGAACACCCTCACTTCCACAATCTGAACGCAGTGCTCATTTTCGCCTTTCCATCATATAGGTCCCCAAGAACAAACAGTCAGTCATATCAAAGACTTCGAAAAGCTCTTTTTGGCTCCTGGGTTCCTTGCCTATATTTCCGTTCTCATCGTGGCGTCACTGGTCGTCGTATTCTATTTCGCCCCAAAGTGAGTTATCCTTGTTGCCTGCTTCATTTGCACACCGACGTTAATCATTTCTATGCAAGATACGGGAAGACTAATATGTTGTGGTATATATCCGTGTGCAGTATGATTGGCGGTATTTCAGTCAGCGTCACGACGGGACTTGGAGCTGCAATTGTAGAAACGGCCAGAGGCGATAACCAGGTATGTTGATTTCCAACTAGTATTCCGTTACCAGTGGCGCTTGCTGATGGTCTTTCAAGTTTAAATTCTGGTTCATGTATTTTTTATTCGGATTTGTTGCTATCACCCTCTGTAAGCAACCAGTCGCTCAATCGGATTTGAAATCATGCTGATCAGTCGCACGATGCTCAGTGGTAGAAGTGTACTACCTTAATGTCGCACTGGCTCTGTTTAATACCGGTGAGTGAATTTTAGGTTTAACACGCCACATAGCTGATTGACGCCCTTCATTTAGCTATGGGTAAGCTTAAACGTTCTTCCTGCTACCAAATCCGAAGTAACATGAATTTTATTGCTAGTTACGCCGACATATTATGTCGCTTGTGAGTTCTTCACCGATTTTTTATCTACGTTCTATCTCATGCAATCTCAGTTACGTTCTGCTCTATGGTGACGACGATTGTAAGTAGTACTCCGGGTTCACTTCTATTTCGTGGTTCACATTTTGTCTAGGTCCTCTTCAAAGGCCTGGACGCCAGTGTCAACCAAATTATCACGATCGTCATGGGATTCCTTGTCATTTGCGTTGGAATCACCATCCTCCAAATGTCGAAAGTGGACCCCGAAAAACTCAACAAGCTCGACCGTCGTTCGACGATGCTATTACAGGCAGCACGAGCCCAGACCGAAACCATGGACGAGAAGGGCGCTATCGGCTACGAAGACCCGGGCATGGATACGTTGCGAGGTTCGTTTGGCACGATTGGAAGCATCATCCGCGCACGGACCGTCAAGCGGATGAGCCAGAGCAGTCACCACACCTCCAATCTGCGAATGCGCCCCTCGGGTGCTGCCGCTCCCTATGACGCCACCGCTTCATGGATGAGCTCGGCAGGCATGCCCCTGCCCCACGAAGGCATGAAGCGGCACCAGCTGTACGACGCGCCTGTCCCCCGGGACGACGCCTCGTCCTTCCGCGCGCCCTCCGTGCACTCGGACGCCGTCACCAAGCGGCCAACCATCAAATTCGACAGCCAAGATATGGTGCATCAGTACAGCAGGCCTGGCCAGCCGCAGTCCCCCGCGACGCACGAGCACCGGCAGGCCGTCCACGGCTCGATGCTTTTGCACGCCGGATACCCCCCGTTGCCGGCCCTGCCCGACACGCGCGACAGCGTCGTCAGCGAAGGCAACCTCATCGACACTACGCCCGTCCTGCCGCCGCCACCGCCTGGCCCGATAACGCCCACTCAGTCGGTGCGGGGTGCGACACTCGGCCAGCAACAGCAGCAGCAGACACTTGTGATGCCGCGCGGGATCACGGCGGAGCACGCGGTGCACAGCGCGCCGGCGACGATGTACCAGCGCGTGGGCGGGCAGCAGCATCCGGTGCCCGCGCACAAGGACTCGCGCGAGCTGTTCGACCGCTCGACGCTGCTGTCGTTCCCGTCCGTGACGGACTCGTCGCCGAGCGACTGGAACGACGAGGAGCTCGAGCGGCTGCAGATGTATGCGTCGGCGGGTGGCGGCGGGTTGAGCACGCGGAATAGCTCGGCGAGCCTCGCGGTCACGCCGAAGGCGAAGGCGGCGGAGCGCGAACGGTCGAAGGAGCGCACGCGGACGCCGAAAAGGTATCCGAAGGGCCTTGACGACGATGACGAGGAAGAGAGCCAGCGCCTCGTGCGGAAGGGCACGCTCAGCACGGAGGAGAGCGATACCGAACTGCCGCCGGATATGGGCAGCATACGGCTTGTATCGTCGCAACCGAAGTCGCACTTCTAGGCGGCGACGGTCTGTGTGTGTTTTCCTACTTCGTTCCACTCTCTTTCGCCCAGCTGCTCGGTGTGCTCGCTTTTATTCTGTACTCTCCTCGGATTCTCTCCCTATCACCACTATCGTCACCATCCCCAATGTGCTCAATCCTACTCTGCAGATAAAAGCCTACCCATATCCTGCGCCCGTGGTCCGTTTTCATTGCGTCGATCTCGCGGACTCCACTACTCCTACCCCCCAGGTTGTAGCTACCTTACTGGGTACCTATACAGCACTATCCCGGCCAAATTCACCCTCCCCCACCCCCATCACGGCCAGCCCCTCCGACGTCAGGCCCAGGCTGCAGGTTTATCTATGTATTGTGTAACAATGACGACTGCAAATTGACTTATAATATCCACTGGACTCGGTTTACTCTTTTTTTCTGCCTGTGTCCTTTTGCTCTGTTGTTACATATCTCCTACTATTTTTATCATGACCTGACATGCCGTAGTATACCTGGACGATGAACCACGAACAATCTGCTGATTGAATTGCATTTGCTTAGACGGATATGATGTATGCGGGTATCGCACCTGGTGACGCAGCGTTGTTGAGCATCCTGTTATTGTTTTTAGAAGCCTTCACAACTCGCTTTTTTGGCTCGTTCCTTTCAGAAGAGTTAGTAATGAGAACATAGGTAGCAGATGCAGGTGCCAGTTTCAGCGAAGAGAGCCCAAAGAGAGCCAGCAGCAAATAGCGGAACATCAACGGGCCGGACGTAAAATTTTCGAGGTACTCCTCCACTCCCACTTCTACACATATTCCAATCAGATATTTCGCACAAAGTCTTGAACAAAGCCAAATCAATTTTAAAAACATTACAAGAGTACAAACGTATGGAATCCATCAGACAGACGCTAACCTCGCTGGATAGAATCGCGAAGTGCCTTGGCAGGCACATCGCAATCCAAATCCAAACGTCCTCGAGACTCTGCGAAGGTCGCAGAGCCATGTTCTCGGTATAACGAGATAGCGCGCAGGTCATCGAGTGGATTTGAAGAATGCGGCATTTGTAAAAATGCGAGACTCGGTCAGTTTCTGTAAACAGATCCTGATTGAGTATGTTCTAAAGGAACAAAGATGGGTCGCGCGTCTTTTTTATGGGCGCGCCTGTGGGTCCGTGCGCATCATTTTATCACGTGAAATCTCTTAGTACCAATGCACAACGACGAGAATCGAGATATTCTAGGGCGGATGCCGATCTGAAGATGAGCAAGGCTTCTCTAACGAGGTCCACTCGTCGAGAGAACGGTCTCCGGTCTAGAGATATTCCATTTGACGAGAGGAGCGGGATGTCTTTGCTATTGGAAGAGACGAGCAGGTAATGTAAGGTTTTCACCCTTTCCAATAAATGCGTCGATCCAGAGCCTCCGTTTAGATAAATACAAGATATTATCGTAGACGTTGAATAAGTTGGATTGAGGACCAAAGTGAAGGTCGAGTTGAGGTCGAGAAGGAGAGAGCAGCGCCAAGCAATTACTGCGACTCATTCGAGCTCCGATGGCCAATGTTCACACGAGCTGAACTCAGCCTAACTCAGCGTCTCGCTGCCGATTTCGATACAACTACCACAATGGCCACCGTACACCCTTCCCGCATGGGTCTTATCCCGCAAGAAATGCGGGGCTCTCAACAAGATAGGGCTCGCGCACGCTCTCCATCCCCCCGACGGCCACGACGAAGCCCATCACCGCGGCGCAGCCAGAGCAGAGAGCGAGAAAGAGGACGGGACGAGCGCCAAAGCCGACGAGACAGAGACGCGAGCAACGACCGCGGCCGCGACTCGTACCGGGACTATGAGCCTCGACGGGCTAGTCCGAAATACGACGACTATAAGCGCGCCCCGCCGCCTGTTGGAGGAGAAGCGTCAGCGCCTTGGAGGCAGCCGGAAAATATGTATCCTGCCAGGCGAGAGAATCAGGGCCATGGAGTTATGCCACATTCTGGAGGGAGTGCTAATGCGGGGTTTATGGAGAGGTAAGCAATTATCTTGTGGGTGATGTACGTGTGATCTGATGTCTTTACAGTCGGCGTGCGCAGCGGGCTGCACAAACTGTCAACATTTGGCCACCATCTCCAAAGGCACCTGCCAGAGAACTGTAAGTAGTCACTAGATTCACAGAGTGGCGAGGTCTGACGTAGCCATAGGTCCCCCACAGGGAAGCGATCCAGCAAAAAATCCAAAAGATATAGATCTGTGTCAAGCGACACAGACTCCTCAGAGGAAGAGAGGCGACGCGCAAGGAAGGAGCGCAAGAGAGCACGCAGGCACGAAAAGGACGAAAAGAGAGGGGAAAAGGAGGAGAGGCGCCGGCGCCATCATAAATCGCGCCGCAGCGACGACGAAGACAGTGATGCGGATCGCAAGGAACGCAAGGAGCGCAGCAAGCGTTCGCCCAGCCGCGCGAGGAGCACGAGCAAGAGTGTCCGTGCCGTGTCGCGCAGCCGAAGCCACACGCCAGACCGGATGGAAGAAGACCGAGCGCCTAAACCCACTTACTCTCAAAACTCCCCTGACGCTAACTCTCGACAACTATCTGCCCCCGCTCCGCCTTCCTCTAAAGCTCCTGACGATTCCGACTCCGACGACGATGTCGGCCCACAGCCACTCTTGAAAAAGGGCAGCGCGAAGAAATTCGACGAGCGCGCGTACGGTGGCGCGCTGCTTCGTGGCGAAGGAAGTGCCATGGCGGCGTTCTTGCAAGACGGGACGGAATCACGTATCCCTCGCCGAGGTGAGATCGGTCTGACACCCGATGAAATCGCGAAATACGAAGACGTTGGCTATGTCATGAGCGGAAGCAGGCACAGGAGGATGAACGCTGTGCGTATGCGGAAGGAGAACCAGGTCATCAGCGCGGAGGAGAAGAGGGGGATATTGAAGCTGCAGCGCGAGGAGAGGGAGAGGAAGGAGGCGATTTTGAGAGATGAATTCGGTCTGCTAGTAGCTGATAAGCTTAAGGGAACTGGTGCTCCAGGACTCTGAAACTGTCGTCGTTCGATATCCGATCCGCCCGTTTCATCGCTTCGGCTTAACTATTGTATTACTATGTTTTCTGGATATGTTATGTATTGTCCATCTTAAATATTACACCGTAATTATGCTTCTCATGTCCGCCTTGGCGCCCAATTGCCATTCCAGAGCCCAAGTATCAGACTAACGTTGATACCATCGTCCATAGTACCGGCATGCACAATGGGGTCAAGCCACATAGGCAAAGAATATGTGAACCAAGCGAATACCCAGATGTATCCAATGAACCTGAAGACTGTGTTCTGCTGAGTATGACCGAAGCGCGCAGCGAGTGCTATGACCATATCTTCGAAGGTGATGGCGACTGCTTGAAGGACAAAGAACCGCATCGAGGTGCCAGACCAGTTTTGAAAGAGCATGTAGTCGCCACCGTAGTGTATGAGGCCTGAGATAGCGAAGCTGCCGAATAACTTGAAGTAGGTCTTGAACGTGCCCTTTGGGAGGCGGAGAACTTGTGCGAAGAAGTCCGTGTGGCCTGTGAGGAGCTGAGAACGGTAGAAATATATGTTAATAGGATGATATGCTTGAATAAAATGTGCGTATACCTTTCGGAGCATTTGATGCCAGACTCGACCCCAGCAGTTCCGCACAGTATATGCCTTCCACGGCGAGCCAAAAAGATGCGGCCAATCCCGCGGTTCTGATAGCCCCACAGTAACACTGAGGATGCTTACCATAGCGTGTAGTATGCTCATGGAGACAAACGCCGTGAAGGGGTGTATCCATACTGTCGCCCGCCAGGGCCAACCGAACGCGCTAAACGAAGGCCCTCCGGTTCCAAAACACGGATTCGCGCGCACCAGAATCGATAGAATATCGAATTGAATGAAGTACGCTGCGATCCACAGGAACTGGGAAGCGATGAACTGAGCGCGGGTGCCGTCGGGACGTGGGGCGATATGATTGGTCGGCTCGTGCATCCAGCCGACGCCGCGCGGGGCAACAACGAGACTTCCTGCCCACCACAGGCGTTCAGGGAGAGACATTTCGGAAGTCGGCTTTTGCTGCCCTATTTTTCGTAGCTCGGGTTGATACCTTCGGAGGATGATGAAATCTGACGCCGAGAAGAGTGTGCCCAGGACGTTTAGGGAGAGAATGTAGTCTGACGTGCGGCTCTCCGACGCGCTGAAAAACACCATGTGCACGCAGAGCAATGCGATTGGGATGAAGAAGAGCTCGGTGAAGCGCGTCGTCGTCTTGCTGCCCAGTGCCAGTGCGGTAATCAGAAGAACGTGAACGACTCCATAAAGATTGGGATCGAGGGCATACTTCATCTTGCTGGCTCCTTCTGTGTCCTCGGAGTAGAGATGGTCTTGGAGGTAGGGTATGTAGTAAGAAAGTAAGGCATTGTCGGATTTATTGAAATGGGTCGATGTTTGGCGTTTCAGGGCGTTTCGCTACGGCATTTGATTTGAAGTATCCCAGATTGGCGGCGAATTTTGCGTAACAACGGGTCAGTCACCCGTGGAAACCTAGTGCCCCAATGTGCAATTGAAAACGTCGGCTCGCTGTCGCATTTTCATTTGGTTTTCTGAATGAAAGTTGAGACAGATGGACTTGGTTCGGAGTAAAAAGGACCAGTCGTTTTCAGTGTTCACAGGACTAACCTAATCTAATCTAGCATTCTATTGTAAGTAATCTTGCCGTTATGCCGTGACGTGACCTCACAGCCACAGCCTAGACAGAATCGACTTGACTGGCGCTCTGCGACTCCCGACCTCCTCCCCCACCTCCCTATCTCGAAAAGTCTTGTCTGGAGCCGCGAAGGTTCCTTTATCACACATCCCACAAGATCGAGAGAAATGGCTGCTGCCGTGTCGCCGTTTGCGCGCAGTTCCGCGTTCGAGGAGACCCTACTCTCGGCAAGAGAGCAGACGGTACGTTGCGCTCCTTATTCGGACCTCGTTTTTCTAGGGATGTGATGACACTGTACCTAATAAAACTTCTGATTTGTCTTAGATTGAGGAGATGTATAGCGTCCCAGAGAGCTTCCTTGAGATCGAAGTTCGAAATCCTCAGACGCATGGTGAGTCATCACAGATGCATTTCTTGTCTTCTGCGCAGGATTATTGACAATAACTCAACGTTATCGACAGGTTTCGGCAGGAAAATGTACACAGACTATGAGATTATATGCAAGGTCCGTTATGGTATTTTCTAGTGCCCGATAACAGTCTTATATCCTCGTCTTGCAGACAAACATCCCCGCCTTCAAGCTTCGCCATTCCACAGTCAGGCGCCGCTACTCAGACTTCGAGGCATTCCGAGATATCCTTGAGCACGAATCCACACGCGTCAACATCCCGCCCTTGCCAGGCAAGGTGTTCACGAACCGCTTCTCCGACGAAGTCATCGAAAGCCGAAGGGAGGGCCTTGAAAGGTTCCTGAGCATAGTAGCGGGACACCCCCTTCTGCAGGTGCGTATATCTACCCATAGGCCATCCACTGCAGTAGCAGTGAATTTGGGAGTGGCCAATCAAAGAAAGGAACTAACGCACGCTTTTTTTTGGTATTTTAGACCGGCAGCAAGGTTCTGTGCGCTTTCCTGCAAGACCCGGCCTGGGATAAGGCCCAGTGGGCCTGAAGCGCCTCTCTCACCAGCGTACGCGCTGTAGGGGCTCCATGAACAAGCTCGCCGCTGCAAGTGCCATCAAGCCCCGATCGATCCTGCATTGAAGCGACTTTTTGTACTTTTATGCCACTGCACTCAGCCGATTCGATGGTGTGGTGCCGCGAGGAGCTCGCGCGTAGGGAGGCATTGTTCCTGTATTCCCGTGCTGTTCGAGACTATCCTGTTTGTCGTCCCTGCGAAGTCCTCCCATTGCGGCTTTCTATTCTTTTTTTTGGTTACCTGTTTATGATCTTCTCCGTCCATCGCTCTTCGCCTGTTCCCTTCCCCCTCCTATCTCTGTCCTACAGTGGGCACACTCTGGTAACAACCTTTTCGTTTTCTTATTCGATGTATATCCGCACTTTCTGCCACACAATTCCACTGGATATTTCCCTGATCGTGTGCACTAGAGTCATCCTCGGAATTTCATCAACTCCCGCGAAATCATCGCCATCGTCAACTATGTGGTATCGATATCTTCGCTGATTAACATCTGTGGAGGGCGCGCGTGCCTGGGGAGCGCTCTGATGTATCGTGGCGCAATTGACTCTGGTCCAGTATACAAATCTCGTAGGCCACACTACATAATTGATTCTATTCTCGAAACGCTGACTGCAACACTATACTGGATCAAAAAGGTGTGAGCGGCACGCCGTCTTGCTACCGCGCCCTAGCTTGGTCTCGCCTTTGGGGTATGAAATGGACGCACACCCAAAATTGTGAAGATCTGAACGATGTGTCGGGATGACTGCGCTCAGAGATTGGCTCAGAAAAATTCTAGATCTTCAAAAGAACATACTCGTCTCGTGGACCAAAGCTGCAGCTATCGACTCACAGAAACTACAAACGATTATTTACAAAACCTCAACCAACAAACCCGGGGGGAACGTCAAGTCGACGGTTCTAAGAATAAGCACATGAAATGACGGAATGTTGAATCCATTCCAGACTTGGATGCAGTTTCGCGGACTGCCGCCTGAGAAGACCCAGATTCCGCCACTCCAAAGTTATCAATTGGGAATATATTTCCCAGTACTAAGTCACTCCTGCGCAATGGATATCACACAGAACCGCTTCCGTACTGACTATCTTGACCAGCGTTCGAAGCTGATCTTTTGATTGTTCATTGATCCTGCTGAATATCTCTTTAACTCGTATATTAGCGTCTCGCGAGCTTTCAAGTACATACTTCTATATCGCTCTGGTCTTCGGCGTTCTACTATTGCGCAGGTAAGCAACTGCATCCGACCCAGGCCTCCTTCAGAAGCACACAGCTCAATGTAATCTCCCACAGGTCCTCTCTGGCCTTCGTCGACTCCATGTCCGTCCCCGAAGCCATTAATCCAGAATCGCCGAGCCACAAAACGCCCCAGAATACCCCGCACTCAACCCCGCACTTCGAGCACGCAGATCCGTTACCCGGCATCAGCGATCATGCTGCTATACCCGAAGCGTCCGCCGGACCACTGGAGAGCGGCGCTGCGCCCCCAAACTACCCCCCAATACCACCCTACTCCCAGGCATGCTCGTCCGCAGAGCAGCCCAACGATACAACCCCAACCCCAACCGCCCGCCCGCCGCCGTTTCCGCTCCACGGCGCAGACGCCGACGTCGTGCGGTACAATATGGCTCATGGACTCGGTCTTGTGCACCGTCTTCCCGAAGCGTCCCCAGAATACGACCAATCTCTGCGATCGGGCAGTTATCCGCCAGAATCGCTGCCCCCGTACGGCGCGAATAGCCCGCCGCGATATGCGCGGTTCGTCGCGCGACATCCAGGAGAACCGCAGACCATGACGAGGGTGTTCTTCAAGTATGGGTTCTGTAAGTGTTCTGCCTAGCTCTCCTCGATGTTTTGTGTCCGTAGCTGACTCAAATAAAACGCAGTGTTTCCAGCGTTATGGGTTTTCGGCGCGCTGATGCTGACGCCCTTGCGCTCTTCCACCGTCCTCAAATCGTTCTCCGTGTGGCCTCTGAATACTGACTTCTCGAGGTGGTGCGAAGAACATATGGAGACAGAACAACAACGCGCTGAGTACGTGAAGGACTTCCACGCTGCAGAGATGAAGTGGGCAAAGAGGTGTCTTCTTGCAATGTTTGTCTTGTTTTGTCTCTCCATAGCCATAGGTGCAACAGCCTTGGGGATCGCAAAGGCAACGGCGCCAAACGCATCATCACAGCCCTCACCATAGTGCATTCAGAGATTTACTTCATTCACGAGTTTCTCATTTCATTTCGTATCTAATGACGCAATACATTTAGCATAGTACGCTGATTAACCTCGCAACATTAAAACAGATACATGTTCAATACTTTTGACTTCTAGCTTCTCGTTCGTATTGTATTTCGTTTTCCACAGCGCTTCAATGACTGCATTCTAAAAGTAATAATATATAGGGAAAACAAGCAAATCTATGAAACATATTAGCTTGACTTCATCGCAGAGAAAGACAATTGTACCTTTCGAGCCCATTCTAATTGCACCATTTTCTGGCATTTTGGAAGAGCCTGAACCAAGGACCAGTGCTCCCCCAGGCTTCTTTTACCGACGGAGAGCACCAGCTGTTGGCATCTAGCATGGTGACACGCTCTGGATGTGGCATTAGTGCCAACACCCGCCCGTTCGGGGTCTGCACACCGGTTATTCCAGCGGGACTGCCATTCGGGTTGAGCGGATAGACCTCCGTCGGCGCGCCAGTCGAATCGACATAGCGGACCGACACGAGGCCAGCAGCTTCCAGCGCGGCTTGCTGAGCCGGAGTTGCGAACGCCGCGCGGCCCTCGCCGTGGGCGACGGCTACAGGCAGCTTGGCGCCTGCCATGTCGGAGAAGAACACCGATGTGCGCGTAACGGGCGTCTCGACGACCTCCACCATCGATACACGGCCCTCAAAGCGCTCGCTGCGATTGGGCTTGAACTCGGGCCAGTCCGCCGTGCCGGGGATGATCTCGCGCAGGTGGCTGAGGAATTGACACCCGTTACACACGCCAAGCACGAAGGTATCCTCGCGCGCGAAGAAGTCCGTGAACTCGCGCCGCGCGACGTCGTTCAGCAGTGCGGAATTGGCCCAGCCTTTGCCGGCGCCGAGGACGTCGCCGTAGGAGAACCCACCGCAGGCAGCAAAGCCGCGGAAGGTGGCGAGGCTGACTGTGCCGCTGAGAATGTCGGACATGTGCACATCGACGGCGTCAAAGCCAGCAGCGGTGAACGACCACGCCATCTCGACTTGACCGTTGACCCCTTGTTCGCGGAGAATGGCGACTTTAGGCCGCGTGGGCAGATCAACGACGGCCTCGGGGTGGAAGGTGAGGCCGAAGAATAAGCCGGTGTGCGATTTGTCGGTAATGAGGGAGTACTCTTCGTCTGCAGCGGCGGAGTTGTCGCGCAGACGCTGCATCATGTACGAAGTTTCCGACCAGATATTCTGCAAGTCGCCACGCTGGGCGCTGTACAGTGTCTGCGCCTCGTGTATGATCGAAATGGTCTCGTCGCCGGAAGCGTTGACGCGGCCGATAACGTGGATGGAGGTCGATGGGAATCCGGCATTGTTGAAGATCGCAATGAGATTGGCAAGTTGCGATTGGCGGACCTGAAGAACAGCTCCAAGTTCTTCATTGAAAAGAGTTGCGATTGGGCTCTCTGTGGAGTGCAGGGCATCGAGTGAGATTTCGACGCCCACGCGACCCGCAAAGGCCATCTCGACAATAGTCGTAAACAAGCCACCATCCGAGCGATCGTGGTAGGCGAGCACCATACCAGGGTTAGACTTCTTGACTGCTTGGCACCCTTGGAAGAACGCCTTTAACACAGCAGCATCTTCTACGTCCGGAGCAACAGCACCGATCTCTTTGAACACCTGTGCGAGAGCGGAGCCGCCCATACGTTTCTTCCCGTTGGCGAGATCGAAGAACAGCAGGCTCGTCGGCTCATCTATGTCTGCGCGGAGCTGTGGTGTCCATGTGTTGCGCACATCCTTCACAGGCGCAAATGCGGTGATGATGACAGACATTGGCGAACTGACCTCCTTCTGAACCTCATTCTCGCGCCACTTCATCGACATCGACATCGAATCCTTCCCAACGGGAATCCCAACACCGAGAGCGGGGCACAGATCCATTCCGATTGCCTGCACTGCCTCATAGAGTGCTGCACCCTCGCCCTCCTTCGATGCCGCGCACATCCAGTTCGCACTGAGCTTGACAAGAGAGATATCTCCAACGTGGGCCGCAGCGAGATTCATGAGCGATTCGGCGACGGCCATGCGAGCTGAAGCGGCGGGGCTGAGAAGGGCCAGCGGTGTGCGTTCACCCATAGCCATTGCTTCGCCGACCACGACGTCGAAGCCATAGGAAGAGCGAGTGACGGCAACATCGGCGACGGGAACCTGCCATGGGCCCACCATCTGGTCGCGTGTGACGAGGCCGGTGATCGTGCGGTCTCCAATGGTGATAAGGAACGACTTGGAGCCCACACTAGGGAGGTGAAGGACACGCTCGACTGCCTCTGGCACCCGCTCGGAGATGGACACAGTGTTGGGGACGAATGAAGCAAGCGTTGCATCGAACTCGGTGCGTTCAATGAGGCGTGTCTTGTCGCTTCTTGCTATCTTCGGCGCCTTCCCGAATAAAGTCGACATCTTGAGCCTGATGACGTCCTGGTTGAATAGACGATCAGTGACGACTAGCTCCTCCTCCTCGGTAGCGACGCCGACGATGGAGAACGGGCACCGTTCGCGCGTTGCGATCTGCACGAAGTCGTCGACTTTATCCGCTGCAATGGCGAGCACATAACGCTCCTGGCTCTCGTTACACCAGATCTCCATGGGCGACATCGAGGAGTCGGCAACCAGTACGTCACGAATTTCGAAGACAGCGCCAAGGTTGGAATCGTGCACCAGCTCGGGAAGAGCGTTGGAGAGCCCACCGGCACCAACATCGTGTATGCTCTCGATAGGGCTTCCTTCAGCACGGCTGATACACGCGTCGATCACTTGCTGGCATCGCCTCTGCATCTCCGGGTTGTCTCGCTGCACAGATGCAAAATCGAGCTCAGCGGAGCTAGCGCCGGAGATTTGACTCGAAGCAGCGCCTCCGCCCAAGCCGATCAGCAAACCCGGCCCACCAAGGACGATAATCTTTGCCCCAGGGTTGATAGGTCGCTTTTTGGAGAACTGAGGACGAACATTGCCGTATCCACCTGCAATCATGATGGGCTTGTGATACCCCCTCACTTCACGAGTTTTGCCGTCGAGCGAGAGCGGGATGCTCTCTGAAAAGGTACGGAAGTACCCTGTCAAGGCTGGGCGGCCAAACTCGTCGTTGAAAGCGCTTGCTCCAAGTGGGCCTTCGATCATGATATCAAGTGCAGAGGCGATGTGATTGGGTCGACCGAAGTCCGTCTCCCATGGCTGTTCGAAGCCCGGGATGAGCAAATTGGAAACGGTGAACCCAGACAAACCGGCTTTGGGTTTTGAGCCGCGTCCTACAGCGCCTTCGTCGCGAATCTCCCCACCGGAGCCTGTGGCCGCGCCAGGGTATGGCGAAACAGCGGTGGGATGATTGTGGGTCTCCACTTTGATCAAGATAGGCATATCTTCCTGCTCAGACTGGTAAAGCTGAGATGGGTTGCTGCTGAAGCGTGGAGCCATGCTCCCTTCGAGAACAGCCGCATTGTCCGAGTACGCTGAGATCGTGCCATTCCCACTGATCTTCTCCGTGTTTCGAATCATATTGAACAGAGATTGTGTCTGCGGTTTTCCGTCTATCGTCCACGCTGCGTTGAAGATTTTGTGACGGCAATGTTCAGAGTTGACTTGTGCAAACATGAATAGCTCGGCATCGGTGGGGTTTCGTCCCATGGCGGTTTGTCCAGAAACGTAGGCATCGATGAGGAAATTGATCTCGTCAGGTGCCAGTGCAAGACCTAGTTCAACGTTTGCAGATACAAGCGTTGCCTTTGCATCGGCCGTTGCAAGGAGATCGACGTGTCTAAGGGGTTTTGCCGTGTCATGGAAGAATATTTCGGATTCCTGAGGCGGCGTGAGCTTGACAACTTGAGTCATGCGATCGTGAATGAGGTGGGAGAAGGTTGCAATGTCTTGTTCCACGAGAGCACTTCCATCGGTAGTGGTGAAAGCAAAGACAGCTCCGCGCTCGATCCTTTCGATGTGATCTCCAAGTTTGCAGAGGACACCAATGTCCGTGGCTTTACTTGACCACGGAGAAACCGATCCTGGCCGAGGAAGGACATAGGCTACATTGGATCCCGTGTCGATAGCGTTTGGCGTGCTCAATACCATATCATAGTCGCCATATTCCAGCAGTCGATCCAGCACAATTCTGAAAGGTGAATTCGTATCTTCCAATTCGGATTCCACTTTTTTGTCCTTGCACAAGACCAGATGCACCCAAACCACGTCCACCGATTTGATGAGAGGGCATTTCTGCTGGATATCGCGCAAAAGAGCGCCGAGTTTCGGCTTTGACAACGAAGATGAACCTGGAAGAAGTAACATCTCTGAGAAACAACGTGAGATGTTAGAGCAGCGAACGCCGTTGGAAGCTCACCGTCTGAACAACTGTTGGAGGTCAAGAATCGGGATAAAGACTCACATCGTTCTGCTAAAAGAAAACCAAAAAAATATTATCTAGGATCTCCACCACGTGCGACTGCGTGGGAATTATTTTGTTTCCAGTTCAATAACCGATTTTATTTTTCGTAAATTCTTCTTCTCAACTTGAAATTTCGATTCTTCTTGTGCTAAAGTTCGAAAGTAGGCCAATACCAAGCCATTACGACCAAATAAGCTTGAAATTCTACTCTACCAATCTGATGAAATTGAATCTTGAAGCTTGACGCCCTCCTGAAGCCCTGCAGCCATGAAGTGATGTTACATCCAAGGTACATCGTGCTTGAGCACATGTCGACGGTAAAAAGAATAATGGCTCTTTGTCAAAAAGTAGAACGCCCTATACTTAGTGTGAGGTGAACTTCACTGCCTTCGGTGGTGGAATCGATTTCTAACTTTAGAATATCAGACGAACAGTCTGCACACCATGACATTCCCTTTCGATGCTACAATTGTGTTCATTTGGGTCCATCAAGGCTCTGCCTTTTTCAGTTCATGCTTGAGGTGCATTGGCACTCTTCGTCCCATCGTCATACGCAAATTTAAAGCGGTCGAACACTAGGATAGCAGACGGTGTACTTCATCCCCTCGCGGAGCCGCTGAACGCCGCGAATACAGCGACTGTGTGAATCCGATTCCAGTGGATCAGACACGACCAAGCAGAGCCGACTGCAAGAACCCAAATCTAGTGCTGCCCGCCATCATGGCGACAGCGGAAAACGAAGGCAAAAGCATCCATTTTGCGATTACCTGTGCGCATAGGTTGTCCTCATTAAACAACTTTACTCAAACTGCCCGTTAAAGATGTCAAGAGTACTCAGCTACCCGAAATTTTGAAGACGCGGGTGCTCAGAAAGATTCCACGGCAGTTATACCTTAAATTGTCAGTCGACGCCATCAGCGGTGAAATCCCACTTGGCCTGGAAGTAGCCATACCTCCCCCGATGAAATTGTGAGTCGCTTCAAATGTGGTAGATGGAACCATTAGTCGACATTACGTAGCTTCTCAAAGTTTCCTTTTCTGCTCAAGGTCGACCTCTTTGCGAAGCGGACCAAGCACCCCGATCATCTTGTGGCCCATGCGGAGGTGCAGCTTGATACTGACAATGGTGGTAACGAACGTGAAGGTGTGTTCTCAACCTCAACAAAAATGCTGGCATCCGCACTGAGAGCCCCCTTAGTCTTTCTGAAACCTGCTGTAAATTATGGCTCGATTGAGAGACCCAGTGTGGTCTTTCAGATCTCCGCCTCTGACCGCTTTGTGGGCAGCACAGGCATTGGTTCCGTGCAACCATCGCTTGAAGTCGACCCCAGACTGACCAAGGCATTTGGGTACATTCAGCGCCTTATCAAAGTTGGGACTGCATTATCGGAGGTAAGTGCATAAGCAAACCTATTGTCGCCCGCTCAATCGACTATAGCTCAACCCCATTGCGAAAGCTGTCATGCGACTGGTTGAACTCGCAAGCTCGGTAAGCGAGCATGAGAATTCACCCGAAATCAAATGAACGTTAGCTGTAGGAATTCGAAGCGTTCATAAACCGCGACCAGTCCCTTCTCCTATTGCTAGAAGAAGTGGATCGTGCCAGTGTGTTTATCAGTGACTGGAACAACCCAGAACTAGACAAGAATCGTCCGAACCAACTGCAAGTCTCTGAGGTTCTGTTACCGGAGATCTATCAGTGCCTGCATCTTCTATGGACACTCTCTAATGCTAAACTCAGTGCGTGCTTCCCGTCAAAGCAGTTGGTGGTATCTAATCTAACTCTTACAGAGAAACGGCTGTCGGACGAGTCCATTAAAGTCGTTAATGCTCATCGAGATCGACTTGCTGTGCTTCTCAAACGTATGGAGTCAAACCAGCTCCTAGATACGCAGGTTACAGTTTTCAAAGTATCCGACCAAGTTACGGACCTGCGTGAGTGCCGATAGAACCATGAATGAAATATACTGAGTGATCAAAAACTATTGCAGATAATGACAACGTAATCAAACGCCTACATTCTGCGAAGAACGTCGGACCGAGCTCTTCGAAGGCATGCCTACCGGATACACGTGTCTCCCTCCTCTCACGGATTCACGACTGGGCTCTCAGTCCCACCAGTCCGCGTGTGCTGCTACTACACGGTGCGGCGGGGAAGGGCAAGTCAGCTGTCGTGCATTCTGCAGCAAAGGTCCTGCAGTCGAGTAACATGGCTATGACTCCATTTTTTGCTTTCAATCGATCGGTTCTAGATCGCTCCGCCTCCCAGCTCATCCCTACCTGGGCCAGACATCTTGCTCAACTGAACCCGGAATATTTAAAATACCTGCACCGACTATCTCCTCAGCAGGTGGAAAGCTCTGACATTCTGGACCAGCGAGATGCGCTATTGGTTGGATGGCTAGATAGTGGCATCGTCAACGGGAAACCTCTCATCTTTTTCATTGACGCTCTCGACGAGTGCCCCCCAGGAGAATCAAGAGCACTCTTTCGCATGCTACGGGAGCTGCTCTTGAGGGACGACCTTCCCTGTTTTATCCACTTTTTCTTCACCTACCGATCCGGTGAAAATATTCAAAGGATATTCAACAGTCTTCCAGAGCATGATCGGCTGAGCATCCCAATCGATGACGAGGAAGGTACAAAGGAAGATATCCTCAAGTTCATCAAGTTCCAACTAGACGATACAGATGTTATGGATATGATTGACATTGTCGCCGAGGCGGCGCAGACTCTGTTTGAATGCGCTGCTGTTCTCTGTCGTGAACTGACTGGGAAGTATCTACTTTCAAGGTCTGCAAGGGCGAAGTTTGTCAAGCAGCTAAAGGATACACCTGGCATGTCCCTCTATCAATCCTACATCACCATTCTGAGAATGTACATCAATGAGGATGATGCTGAACTTATGGAGCAGTTCCGTCGTATCATGGCCTGGATTCTTCTAGTACGGTCACCTCAGCCGCGTCAAGTATTTCGTGTATTCGCTACTGCATATATTACCGACGAGAGCGATGAAACAAATCCCATAGAGGACAAAATACTGTCTTTCCTTGGATCCTTGTTCAGTGGAACCGTTCTAGAGAGTAATAAACCCGTGTCCCCACTCCATACATCCTACCGAGACTTTCTTATGGACTCTGATGCGAGCGGCAAATTTTCCATCAAGGTTGATCTGCACTCTCATGAAGCAGAACTTGCTTTCGCATGTCTAAAGGTCATGAATTCCGGTCTTACTTTTAACATCTGCAATCTGCCAACATCCTTTACTCGTTATTATCAAATTCCTGATCTTCATCAGCGAGTTGAGCGGTATATTCCTCCTGCCCTGTATTACACATGTCTCGCAACCGCATACCATCTACGGAGCAGTGCAGCAACATCTATTTCAGATGTACAAACAAATGCCACATGGAGCGGCTTGAATATCGTCGAAGAATGTAAAATTTTCCTTGAACAAAAATTTCTATATTGGCTAGAAGCGCACAGCTGCATGCAGACCGAGCAAGATGGCCCGGGGACGGTGTTACCCGTTTTCTCTGCATGGGCCTCGGTAAGAATTTCTAAAACTTAGAAACGAGTAAAAGACTTATTTATCCTAGATTGCTGGAGATAAATACCTACAAGACATTCTTCTCGACTTTATCAAATTTGAAAGGCGATTTCGCCAAGGAATCCGAATGTCTGCACCACAAATATACTATTCCGGGCTTACTTTTGCTCCCAGAGATTCTGTTATTTCTTCGTTGTATCACCCGCTATTTCGCCACCTCACAGAAGTATCGGCAGGTGGTGACGTCCTTTGGCCGCCCTTGGAGCCTCTTTTCATCAAGGCAATGTCATATGTCACCTGCGTCGCATTTTCACAAGATGGAGCATGTATTGCTTCCACTGGGAATGACATGAAAATCAGGGTATGGGATACGACAACTGGGCAGCAGATTGGTGAGGCAGTTAGACAGCATACTCAGGGCTACGTTGCGTCTATTGCCTTCTGGCCAGACGGTTCGCTCACTGTTTTGGAAATGGAAGACGAGACAATCAGCTTGTGGGACATGGCAACAGGACTGCAAATCAGGAAAGAGCTGACAGGACATAAGTCCCCTATTAGGTCTGTCGCTTTCTCGCCAGACGGCACACACATTGCTCTGGGATTCTACGATGGTACAATCAGGATATGGGACACCACAATAGGGCAGGAGGGTGGACATATTCTAAGAGGACATACAAGCAAAGTTAATAGCGTCGCATTCTCTCCGGATGGTACATGGATTGTTTCGGGATCTAAAGACAAGACAATTAGGCTGTGGGAATTAGCGATGGGGCAGCAACTTGGTGAAGCTCTGAATGGACACACAGACGAGGTCAACTCTGTTGTGTTTTCGCCAGGTGGCACGCACGTTGTCTCGGGATCCATGGATATGACAATCAGGATGTGGGACACAGATACCAGGCGGCAGGTTGGTGATGCTCTGGTAGGACAACATTTGGTCCGCTCTGTTGCACTTTCGCCAGATGGCACGTACATTGCTGGAACCATGGATGACAAAATTGTGGTATGGAATGCGAAGACAAGGGAGCAGGCTGGAGAGCCATTCAGGGGACACAGAGAACAGGTTGACTATATTGCATTCTCCCCAGACGGCACCCATATTGTTTCAACGTGCGCAGATGAACACACAATTGGAGTATGGGACATGGACATGATACTGACAAAACAGCAGGAAGTTAGCACCTCAGAGGCTCTCCAGATAGGATATGAAGGTTGGTTCCAGTCGGTCGCATTTTCGCCGGATAGTATACGCATTGCTTCGGGGGCCAACGACAAGACGATCAGAATATGGGACACGGCAACTGGACAGCAGATTGGCAAGGCGCTAAGAGGACATGAGGATGCGATTTCCTCTGTTGTATTCTCGCCAGATGGCGCATTCATCGCTTCAGGATCCGACGACAAGACGATCAGGATTTGGGATACAGCAACAAGACAGCAGGTTGACCGGCCTCTAACGGGGCATGAAGGTCCCGTCAATTCCGTTGCATTCTCCCCGGATGGCATGTTCATTGCCTCGGCATCCAACGACAACTCTATCAGGCTATGGAACGCGGCTACAGGGCAGCAGGTTGGTGAGACCCTCAGAGGTCACACAAGTGCGGTCTGGTCTATTGCTTTCTCGCCGGACGGTACGCTGATCGGTTCAGGATCCGAGGATGAGACAGTCAGGTTGTGGGACATAGCAACTAGGAAGCAGGTTGGAGAGGCGCTGATAGGACACACAAAAGCAGTTTACTCCGTCGCATTCTCTCCAGTCCGCGATGGCGTGTACATGATTGCTTCGGGATCCGCTGACGCGACAATCAGGCTGTGGGATGTATCAACAGGCAAGCAAGTTGGCGACGAATTGAGAGGTCACAAATGTTCGGTCCGGTCCGTCGCATTCTCGCCGGATGGCATGCGTATTGCTTCGGGGTCTTCAAGAACTGTAGTGGATGTTGACAACTCTATCAGGTTGTGGGACACAGCGACAGGAAAACAGATCGGCGAGCCTCTGAAACAACACGACGATCCGGTCAATTCTGTCGCGTTTTCGCCAGACGGCTTGCACCTTGCTTCAGGATCTGACGACCAGTCAATCAGAATGTGGGACGTTGGAACAGCACAGTCAACTAGAGAGTTCAATGTTCAGCTCCAAGATGATAATTCGGAGTGCTACCTTGGTCATGACACGTTGGCACTCTGGATCCCTCATTCGTTTCGTCACCTGAATTTTATGTGGTACCCATGTACTAAGGTCATATCCGCAAAACGTGTAGTGACTCTGCGATTTGACGAAGCCTCATGGGGTCCTGATTGGGCAAAGATTAAAACATGATGTCGTATTTTTTTCAAAAATTCCTTACCTTGTATTTCTAGTTTCCTTCCTCTTCCTTTGTTGCTACCAAGTCATCGTCTGTGGTAGTTTGTTAGACTACATTATTCCCCTTTCAAATATATATATCATGCAACGTACAATCAATACTCATGCGCCAAAGACGTCGTCGAGGGAGGCACGCCGTAGTACTTTGGAACGACTGTGATGCGTAGTAATTGCTCATGATGCAGATATCGGGGGTTGTTTATCTCCACTTTCGCAGTAGTACCCCGCTGGTTTCAGGCAAAATCCCACTTGAAACGCAGTGCATATACTACCAGTAACCGGACAATGTCATCAAAAGACGTCTGGCGTTGAGCGTTGAGTTGGCGTTCAGAATCACTTGTGCAATTCAAGCATGCAAATAACAGCTGGGGGCTGGAGTCGAGGCATATTTTCGGCTCAGAAGATCGACGAGAGATAGGAGACGCAGGCGGTATAAGTACAAAAGAAACTTGAATTCAAGTTACGAAGCAAAGTTCAAGAGCAGGTTGAAGTTGATCACATGCGATTTGACGCGGCGGCCCGCGCGACGCTGTCACGGCTCTCCCTCATACCACCATGTTCCAGATCCGCCGCTCCCATTGTGGATTATGGCTACAGAAACGACAAGCGTGTCCATTTCATCCGCTTAAGCATAAAGGATGTCTTAACCTCAAATAATGTCGAGATTCCTGCGTACGGTGTCGTAATCGTACGTCTTTTATGCAGCCAATATGCGTACTGATGGGCCCTTTTGTTGTCAGATCACCGGTCACCCTCTATTTGCTTCTCAACTGTTGTTCTATGCACCGGAAGACTCATCTGTCTCTCGCAGAGAATCTCGACTTGGATATTCAGAAGGTGAACGGACAGCAGCAGGATATGGCTGATGACAGTCTGCCAATATTGCCATTGCACTAGATGTTGGTCTTTCTACGGATGCTAGTCTCTGTCTCGCGCATCAAATCCAAGGATAGAAGGAACGGAGAAAGATGTCGGTCTGAGATTTTTCGTTGTCGCTCAGTTTTCGAATTTTTAGCGAATTTTTTCTAGTTCTTCAGCTCGTTTAACTTTAACGGCGACCATTGCGCAGACGACCATCGTCCGTGTAATTTCCGTCTTTCCCATCTCATTCCCCCGCTGCTCTGGTATATGCTGCTGGTCCCTCGGATTTTTGCTACTTCATTGTTTCTCTGCGTTTGGGCCGCGACATGCCAATCTGATTACCTGAGCCACTGGAAAATCTTCGCTCATGCTGCCGCAGCTGAACAACTTTATTGACCCAGTAACATCTACGCCGGCATTTTCGCCGTCTTTGCCCACACTCATTGATCTTGTCGCTGTCTCCGCTCGCCCGCTTCGTCTTGCCGCTACCACTTTTCTATACGCTGTCGCGACCGCCGCAATCTCGAAATACATTCAATAATACATTCAATCCGCTTTTTTTCCTGTCTGTATCCCTGTCTTTTTAGCTGTCGGACGACAAAGCCTCTTCACTAGGGTATATTTTGGGTTTATTGGACCTAAGTCTTGCGTTGCCTATCATTCTGGCAGCCAGGCATGGGGGTCCTGGGTCTGACACACACTCTCTTCACTCCTGAGTCCCGTTTGTATAATAGAGTCGACGCAGAAGCGACTTGGCGTTCACATTACAATTTATAGTTTATATATTCTCTGCGCACTTGCTGCGGACTCTTATCGGGACACAATCAATTTGCTATCAAATGGTTGTTGTGCATCTGAGAAACTCATAGAAATTTCACAAAAGCTGAGCTGAATATCCAAACATTTTTCCAGCGTCATTACATATGGATTGCTTGTAGTAAAGTTCTTGCAAAAATCTGCCCTGCAATCTCTCTGCAGACATGTCCCATTGGTACTGCGCGTTGCAGCGATGATCGTCTGACCAAAATTAGCCACCTCAATGATGCCGGCTCCCAAATATGGAGATGAGCATGAAATTCGTCACTTTGCCTCTTGCTTCCCGCCTTCATGGCGATTCCAGAACCACCCACTACCCCGCCTCCTCCTCTTGTGGACGAGTTGGAACCGATTCCAACCGACCCACCACCACCATATCCAACTAGAGAACGTCGATCAAGGCCGGCGCGCACTCATCGTGGAACACATGGCCGTATACAAACTACTAATATCCCACCTCACCACCTCCACCACACACAGAGCCTTTCCAGTGGCTCGCATATAGACTCTGACTCCCCATTGTCGCCATATACCGATGACGATAGCGAGCCCACAGAAACCACCCCAATCTTCCCCCGCCATCACCATCACCACGGCGGTCGCCCGCGGGCGCAGTCTTACACCAGCACCACTTCATCGCTAACGCACACGGTGCTATCAATATTCCAGACGGAGGAGGATGACAGCAGCGAGGGGTCTACTCGGTTCTCTATGGGCAACGATGGTGTCTCAGTACGTTCATCGCAGCGAGGCACGGGTTTCTTCTCTGTGGCGGCATGGAGGCGTTATTTCCGCCCATTATCCGTGAAATCATACTATTGGGCATTATTCCATCTCTTGGTGGTCAATTTTCCGTTTGGATTGGTGGCATGGATATACCTCTTTGTGTTTACAGTGGTGCGTACGACCTTCTCTTATCCCTCGGCTGTTTCGCTTATGGTTCGCAGACGGGGACGATCTTGCTTATAGCACTCCCACTCGGCGCCGTCCTTTGTTTCTGTGATCTCCTCGGTGCTAGGGCGTTTTCGAGGGGCGAGCTTGCGCTGCAATCACGCTTCCATGGCCCACTGGCACACGCCCTGCCATACCCGCCGCGCCCTATCTTCACTCGTTATCGCCCACTAACACCCGCCGAGATTGAGTCTGGCCATGCTATCGCCGCGCGGTCCATTCTCGTCGCCGAGCGCTCATTCTACAAGAATACATATGCTATGGTAAGAGCCCCTTTTTCCCGAGTCGCCGCCGGCGTCGCTAACTGGTGTGCTCAGTTCACAGACCCGACCTCGTACCAAGCACTATTCTACTTCCTCGTCGTAAAACCGGCTATTACCCTTCTCATTTCGCTTGGAATCATCGCATTTGCGGTGCCTGCCATGATCCTTGTCCTACCTGCTCCCGCTGTCCTTCGTGCTGTGCGGAGGATAGGGATTTGGCAGGCAAACATCGCAATAGAGGGGCTATATGTCGCCGTGCGCTGACCGCTGTATATCGTAAAAACATTTCTGGTGCCTGTACGTCGTATGTCTTATATATCTACCAGTTAATGCCACAACATCCGTGCGAGCAATCAATCGAAACCTATCTATGCCGAGGCATGGATATCGTAGGAGCACTCCGCTTCATCTCCATCATCGGACCTGCCAACTGCCATGCGACAGGGAAACCACGGGACTGTCCAGAGTTACATCGACAGAAGGCACAGAACGCAATGAGGTTTCAGACTCTGAAGTTAATTGTAGCTGGTGATGATTTTCGCTGTTTTGAGGTTCCACTGGATACCCGCTACTATGAACTATGTATGTATCTGCATTCCAAGGCGCTGATCCCTGGAAAATACTTCTCGCCGAGGTGTGTAGAAGACTGATCGGGGTACTCGAGTATACTTAGGTTTAGTTACATATGGTGTGGGCAAATATGTATAAGAGAGCCAGGAGCGACCCCCGTAAGTTTTTATAGCACCGCCCGACGGCGCTTGACCGGCCGTTTAATACAAGCCAGCTACATACATATAATTTCACAGTTGGAGAAAAATCTGTTGCAACCTGCAGCGTATTCATCGAGTGATGTATGCATCAGTTTGTCGTCGAATCGGCCCATCAATTTTTTACTCCGCAGCTAACGTGGTTATCGAAGCGCAGAAGCACAGGGTCCCTAATTTAGGCGCCCGCGCTTAGCGCGCAGGGCGCATCACCGCGCTCACCTCGCGAAGCGGCAAAGGACGCGTCTGATAATTGAACGCGTAGTTCCCCACCTTACACAAATAACACGAGTCCTACAGGCTCTCCTGGATTAATCTCAGGCTCGGAAAGCCCACGAGGACTGGCAAAAATACGGTGAGCACAACGGGACCAAAAGGGATCAGATTAGGGGGATTCGGAAGCGAATAACATGTGTCCAGGGCACGCTTTTCGGGTCAGCGAGGCCTTGGCTACAGCAATAAATGTCTTTCCGCCTCGGAAATCGGAGGACAAGTTGTGTGGCTTGTGGATCGCATCCCGGATTCTGAGATGTAAATCACTCTGTCGGCGCACCGAATCCGCAAGGTGCCGTCGGCTACCTAAGTACAGAGAGTGTGCGCAGCCAGTAAAAATACAGTGGGCGAGTATTCAAATTGCAGCTATGTACTATCTTGGGTAACGAGATCGCAAGCAGCCGAGCTGATACAGATGCTCCTTTTCTACACGCTGCATTGAAATTCGGCGGCTGCGTCTTGGGATGGGTTATTATGGTCAGGTTTCTGCTGAGCGCATTCAAATTTAGTACCCGTTATCGCGGACGCGCTCGGGAATGGCGCCAGTCAATCCGATAATCACGATCGTCTGGTAAGGAGGGCGACGGGCCAGACTCATCTTCGCCACCTGGGCTCTGGAACGACGAAAACGTGGGCTGCAAGGTCAGATGGCATCGCGACCCCATCTTCTCGCTATCAAACTGCGATAGGTTTTCCTTAGTATCAAATCTGGGTGATATAGATGTGAGTTTGGCCCTAAGAGCTAAAGCGACACGAGTGTCGTGTCGTGTCGGCCCAAGGCAGCCTTCGCACAGTTATATTCAGCGAGGGGCGATCACACGCTATAAGGTTGCCGTATCCCATATGTTGTCGCCAGTGAGAGCAGATCAATCGATGGAACCAAAATATTACCGGATGACGACCGCCAGCGTCATGGGCCTTGGGGAAATTTCTCTCCGCTGGTTATTACCTCGTTCTTGCGTATTTCTCTGTGTCTCCTACCTGGGATCCACGCGATCGTGCCGTGCGCGACGGGAAACGGATTGACAAGCAACTGCTAGCTAGTGGGATCAACGGTTTGGCCTTAGTAAGAACCCATTCCTATGTCCCCCACCGGGGTATTCCCCGCGCGCAGAGCCGCGGCGCGGCGATAAATCGATGTCGATGTACCATATGGGGCTGCCGGCCTCTGTATCTGCTCTGGAATAATTGGACGCAGCTTTTAACGAATACGACAATTCACGGATAATTCATCCCCGTCGAGGAATGCGAATTGCCGAGCGCGATCCGCCGCCGCCGCCGACGGCGCGTTGCGTGTGCATGCATACTCTCGAAGGGTGGTTCCCATACGGCCGCTTGGTCATGTACTGAACGTCGACAAATCCTGCGCATGCGTGGGCGCATCAGTCTCAGGTTAATCTAATCTTTTCCTGTGTATGTATTCATAGCGGCATCGCCTTCGCACTGCAGTGCATCAGCATCAAAGCTGATCATGATCACCCCAGTATTCGCGATCCTGGTACACAGTAATACGATACAGCTTCCAGCTATACTTACCCATGTCTCCATCTTCTGTCAGCTTCTGTCGGCCTTCTGAGAAGATAACGGGGCGATCGGACAGGTATAACAGGAGCTTTTAGAGATGTGAATGGCCGCGTTGGGGTCGCGTTTTTCTGCGCAGGCACATAAGTGGTATGGTAGGTGACAGCATGCGCACCCCAAAAATCATAGGAGGTCTGTCCCTTATCGCAGCGCGGGCTCGGACGCAGTGTCACAGGATCGTATGACGGTCCCCAAATCCGCGATCCCCAACCTTCGTATTAATAAAAAGAGGAGCACCCTCGAAACTGGAGGGCAGATTGTGCGCCGGGGTGGTGGAACGGAAGGCCGTGCGTGGACGACGACTAAAACATGTGGCCATCGCAAGCGGGGACGAGTATGGCAGTAGTTCTGCGTGCGCATGACCACGCCGGTTCCCGTTAATTTTTTAAAAAAAATTAATGCACCTAGGCCTATTTAGAGCTGGGCTAATGAAGTCCAGAGCTTCGGCATGCCAGTCGCTGCTGCCACTGTCCACTGTCCACTGCTATTTTTCTAGGAACAGCCAATTGAGAGCAGGCTTCCATGGCTGTTTCCAAAGCCAAACGAAGGTGCACAACCTGTACTATTTCTATGAACCATTCAACAGGAAATAGATAGACTATTTGAATACTATATTTCTTTAGCTACAAAAAAATTTCAGCGTGTCTATTCCTGGTGACTTCCATGTCCGAAATCACAACTAGAGAACAGCTCATGCGCAGGGTCCGTGGAACGTCCGGAAGCCCGCTCGTGGGCGAACACTAAAACACGCGGTCATCGCAGCGGGAAAGGAAAATATTAACTGTGCGTGCGTATGGGTACGTCGATTCCAGCAGGTTAATATATGTAGGCCTATTTCGAGCTGGGATAGTGAAGTTCAGCGCTATGGGCCTGTCCATGTCAGTACTCAGGCTGGGAGCAACCAATCGAAACCTGCTTCTAAATTTCATCTCTGTTCTCAACTTAGTTGGAAAAGAAAGGAATCGTTCATTCATTCATTCCTATGGAAATATCCAAGGAACAGACAGGCTCGTTCAAGTCTCTTTGACAATAGAGTAAAAATTTTGAGCTGTCTAATAAACTTTCTACAGAAGAAGGAAGACGCACACCATTCACTCAACATTCACTTCAAGTTCTTCCTATTGAATACGCTCAAGAAATAGATAAACTCTGCTGCTGCAGACTGAATCCAAACCCTAAACAGAAGTCGCGCGTGAAACGGAAGCCCGTACGTGTACGGGATCACGGACAACATACGCTCGGACAGGTCCCAGCGCATGGAAAAGAGCCACGTCGCAAGCCTCTCGTAAGATTTAAAAATTAATATACCCCTCCCACAGGCTATACTATACTTGGCGCTGGGACAATGAAGTCCAGCGTCCCAGCACCGCTCCGGACGCATTAACATGCGCCCGGATCCAAGCACAAGTCCAAGGCCAAGAAACTCCAGTCCAAATCAATGCACATCAACCTTTCCGAATGACATTGATAAATCGTATTTATTTTATATACGTACTCCGTATTTACCTATTTACTTTAAAAAGACTTCTCCTATATATACACAAATCAAAAACCAGTATTTCTATAATATTCAAAAGACCAAAATTCAAAAGACGACGGGCATTAACGGCAAGGAAGGGAAGGGAAGGGGCAGAGAAGGGGAAGGGCAGGGATGGGATGGAACGCGGAGGGAACGCGAACGAACGAAGGAAGTCTGAGGGAGGGAGTGTGAGCGGCTGTGATAAATATACTTAGATATGTTTGCTGGGCTTCCGAGAGTCGGCGGTGGGAAGCGCGCGCCCTGCTTCCTGCGTATGCGTATGTGTATGAGAAAAAGACGCCGCCAGCCAGCCAGCCGAACGGAACTGGGGTCGTGGCCAGCGTGCCAGCGACCGTGCGTATGTTTTTGCTGGTGCAGGATTGGGCTTTTGGGTTGCAGGACGGCGCGCGCCTGGGAGGGGATTAGTGAGCGCGGGGGGGGGGGCGTATGTATAGTAAGGTATGATGGCATAGCATGGTACGGTATGATATGGAGGAAGGAATTCGCGGGGGTACGAGGGGAGAATCAACATCAACTAACCACCCGCAGAAAGAGAGAGCAGACCCACGCTGCGCCCGGAGAACTTCAAGAAGCAACCGGCACAGGTCCGCGTCGTCGGTGGTTCGGTGAACGAACGAACGAACGAATGAATGAATGAAAAGAAGGGGCGGCGTGTTTTCGAGGGATGAGAAAACCAATTAAAACGAGCGTCGAGTGTGGTATGTATGTATATACGAAATAGCGAGAGCACGTCTAAGTGTGGAAGACAGGCAGGCAGGGCATAATAGCCAAGAGGCGCGGGGCGCGGGGGGGCGGATAAATATATACAGCTGCAGGAATGAGACGCATAGCGCAGAGAGAGAGAGAGAGAGAAGAAGAAAATGAAAGCATAAAGGGATACAGAACCTGAACGTTTGAACACGGGAAGGTGGATTGGCTTGGAGTGGATACAATAACGAGGAGGCGAGGCGAGGAGGCGCAAAGCGAAAAAGCATATTGGCGATGAAAAAGAAAAGAAAAGAAAATCCAGGGAATCCGGGAATAATTGGGCATGGAGGTGGGCGGTTGGGCGCAGGCAAGGAAGGAAAACGAGTGCACAGGACAAGTCAAACTCGAACACATCCACCTCCTCGCTGCTCCATCAAACGTCTTCTTCTTCCTCTCAACTCACAGCACAACCCCGCCCTCCCCACCAACTCCAACCCCCAAAAGCCTCCTCCACCCACTCCACGCACCAAGCACACCCCCACCACCCGCCCCTCCTCTCGCCACACTCCTCCCACGCCCCTCCATATCCGCATCGTCCGCATCCGCCGGGTCCGCAGGCGGCTCGCCCAAACCCTCGACGCTCGCGAACGAGACGTACCCCTCGATCGCACGGCACCGCGCAGACGCTTTGCGCGCGTTGAACTGCGGGCGCTGATTCGGGTGGAGCTGGGAAGGGTAGTTCGGGGTAAGGTGGGCACGGCGCGAGATGGGCGTCTGCAGTGCATCTCCAATCGCGAGGTCCGCTGCTGCCGCCTGCGAACGGGACGGGCGGCGCGGGCCATAGGACGAGGAGCCGGACGACGCAGAGGAGCACGACGACGAGCAGCACTCCTGCTCCTGCTCCCGCTCTCCGCCATCACGACCATTCTCCGACCTCGCCACCCCTCCTCGCCCCAGCGCCCTCCCATCCCTACCCCCATCCCCACCCGCACCCGTCCTGGTAGTCCGAGGAGGCACCATCTTCATCGGCGAGTAATTCATCTTATACGGGCTCGGACAGTATGCGTCGACGGCGGCGCCCAGAGCGAACGCCCGACTCGTATGCGGCGGCGTGGGAGGCGGCGTGAGCAACCTCGCATCGCCCTCTTCCTCCTCCTCCTCTCCATCTTCCTCCTCATCTCCACGACCGCCTTGCAGGCCTTCGACGCCCGCAGGATTGCTAGCGACCAAAGGCGGCGTCGTCCCCGTCCTGCCCGTCCTGATATTCGGCGGCACCGACCCCTTCCTCGTCGGGATGCGCGACGGCGCAGTTGAGCTCCTCCGCGGCGAAGGCGAGGGCACAGGCGAGTTACGCATGCGTGCTGAGGCGATGAGCGGCGATGCGGGGTGGATCAAAGGCGAGCTGGGTAAAGGCAGCGCAGCCGGGTCGGTCTTCGACCTTGTCCGCGTATGCGACGGCGTGCGAGGTGCTGCGGTCGACGGCGTCCGTCCTGCTGCGTTCGCGTTCGCGCGCGCAGTCGACGGCGTTCGAGTGAGCGTATTAGTAGTTGTCGTAGGCGTCCTATGAGTAGGCTGCATCTGGGCTTGAGGTTGAGGTTGAGAAGCAGAGGCAGACACAGGCGACGAGTTATAACTGCTACTGCTACTCGTCGCACTGCCGCCCGAAGGCACTGCCGCGTACAGCGGAGTCGCAGCTGCACTCGTGTTCTACACCCCATAGAAGAACCAACCAACGACCACAACTCGATCAGCATGCAATAAACGATCGAGAATGAAAGAAAAGCACGACGTACCGATCCCGATCCACCGCCCCACGCTCTCCCTCCCTGCTCGTCCCGCACCGCATTCTCCCGGCTCATGCTCCTCTGCCTCCTCTCTCTCTCCCTTCTCTCCATCTCTCCGTTCCTCTCCATCTCACCACCCCTCTCCACGCCCCTCCCAACAGACAGCACCCTCGTCAGCCTCGCGCGGAGGACCTGCTCGTGCGGCGTCATCACGAGCGGCTCGCCCGCCGACGCGCGCGCACGGCGCGGGCTGGCGGCGCGTGGGTGGGTGGTCGGTGTGTGCGCTGTAGGGGTGGGTGTATGCGCGGCAGGAGTAGGTGTATGCGCCATAGGAAGCGGTGTATGCGTGGAAGGAGGGTGTGCAGCGGGTAGCGCACCGTCCAGGGGTAAAGCGGAGGGCCGCCTCCGGCGAAGGGGCGACGGCGAGTGCGAGGTGCTGCGCGCCGATACAGACGCTGACGCTGAGGCGGCGGGCGATTGTCGTTGCTGTTGCTGTTGTTGTTGTTGTTGAAACTGTTGCTGTTGTTGTTGGTAGTGATATTGGTACGACACGGACTGCGAATGCCCATGCTGCGTATGTCTCCTCACCGGCGTCCTGGGCGTCATCGACAGCGGGCTGAACTCCTTCTCCTTCTCCTGTTCCGCCTCTGCGTCGCCTCCGTAATAGGCGGTGGCGTGGGGCGTAGCCGCGCGGCTGCTCCCCGCAGGCGACGGCGCGCGCGGGTTGCTCAGCGCCGTGCGGAAGAGAAACGAGCCGCGCGTGTAGTCCTCCCGCTCCCGCTCCCTCTCAGGGGACGCGGACAGGATGCGCCCATGCGCAGCGGACATGGACGTCGGCACGTGGGAGTGGCGCCGGCGGTGGGTCTTGGGCGACGGCTCGCCCGCTTGGGTGGCGCCGGCGCCGGCGTAGGCGGGAGACAAAGGCGAGTGGCGCTCCAGGTCATCGCGGATGAGCGCATCGCGCAGCATGCGCTCGGAGCGGCTTGAGGACGGGGGGTGGCCGGCGCTGCTCGACACCGTCGGTGAAGGCGGCTGGGACATTGCGTGTGTCAAAGCGGACGGGAGCTTGGCTGTGGTGGGCGAGGAAGGGCTCGACGCGGGGTGCTGCGGGCGCACGAAGGGGAGCAGGAGCAGGCGGAGGAGGGGGCTGGGGTGCGACTTGGGTGAGGCCGCACTGCGCAGGGGCGTGCGGGGCGCGTGGGGCTGCGAAGGTGTTGTTGTTGGGATTGGTGATGATGATGACGAGGAGAAGAAGGACGATGACGATGGGGCTGATGATGCGAGTGTGTCGGACGACACGGACGACGCGGAGGACGCTGCGAGTGCGACCGACGACTGTGAGTGAAATCCCCAGGGGAAAGCGACGAAGGGACAGACCTTTCGCTTGTGAGCGAGACGCGGGAGGGGGCGGAGAATGCGAACGAGGAGATGTCGACGACATTTTCCTGTTCCTAATAACTGCTAATTGCGGGCCTGGTACGTGTGTGTGTAATCTGAATCCAATCTGCGCGCGAGATCTGCACCCTGCGAACCTTTCGAGCCGGGTCGCCTGACCGCTGCCCTCTTGCGATCCTGGGATTCTCTATGGGGTGATGCTAGATCGCATGGCCAGGATCATGTCAGCGTCCGTACGTTCTCCGGTCGACCACGACGCACAAAACGTACCGTTCGTACCGCTCGAGCCGACGGTAACAGGCAGGTGTGCAACGAGCGCAACAACACCTCTTCCTCTATGAACTACTAGCGCGGTCCAAGCTCCGGCCCTACGTAGCAACGTTCAAATTCCCAGACCCTGTCCCCAAAATCCAGTCCCCACAAATTCAAAAAGAACTATCCCGCGCGCGCGGACCTAGATGCCAACAACTTGCAAAAAAAAAAATCAACCTCGTCCCACACGGGATCTGCGCGTTCGAGCTGCACGTTGCACCCACGAGGCCCGGGCTGTCGGATGACGCGAATCGGGTGATGCGTTGCTTGTGTTCTGTTCTTCCTATTTCGTGCGCTGGGCTGGGCTGCAGGCGGCTCGGCTGTGGGCGGTACGGGTGTGTGTTGTGCGGACGCGGAGGGGGGGGCAGGGTCCGGAGTCGGAGTCGGACGAGGGGCCCGCTGGCACGTTCGGTTGGCACGCCTGGCGCCTTGCCGTGATATTAGTTCAGACGAGGGGTATTGGTATCGGGCCCCGTTCGAGGTGTGGGGTATGGAGTGCGAATGAGAGAAAGAAAGAAAGAAAGAAAGAGCGCCCGGTATGATACTAACGATGACGGTGATGATGATGTCGATGAGTGATGGCACGGAGAGAAAAAAGTGCAAGGCAAGCCACCACACCCCCAAAAAATAATTTAGCATCGCACAAAAGCGAGTATGCCAACTGTAAACACCGGACAACGCGCCACCATACCATGTCGCTTTTAGCTTTTTTTTTTTTTGATTAGCCCCGTCGTCGTCGACCGAGCAAGCAAGCCCATGGCGACTGGCATGTTTTACATGCAACAAATCATGCATATCTGCCCAAAAAGGAAACACACTCCCCCGGGCCCGGCAATGGCCATCTGGCATCGATGGCTACGCGGGTCTTTTCGCTTTTTGCTTTTTGCTTTTTCATTTTCATTTTCAATATTATGTACACGTCGTCGTCGTCGGCGACAACCTGGGAAAAACCGTGATACAATTTTCCATTTCCAGGCAATACTCCAGCTCGGAGTACTTACTTACTCACTCACTTACTTACCCTCGCTCGTTCGTCGGAGGCGGGTGCGGATACGACCATGCGGAACACTTATAAGTACCTTATATAGCAGTTCTGTCCCGGCGGAGCGGGGCGCTTACTTATGTACATGCCACCCTTGAGCTTGAGTTGCTACCGCCTGCCGGCCGCTTGTCGAGTCAGGATCATGCGTTAGCGGGGCAGGGTCCTATGTACTTATCCCGCCGGCCATCAGCGTTTCGTGCTTTTTTTGGTTTTTCAGAGAGAGAAAGATGGGCGGAGGATGAGATGGGATGGGATGACAGATAGTCTGGTTTGAGCTCTGCGCTGACAAAGGAGGAAAACTTGGATATAATGTTACATGTATGAGTAAGATTACGCTTTTGAATCAAGTGCTTTGGATGGATGCTTATGTAGAGTATTAAGGATATCAGTTTACAAAGCACGTCCCGGGCTCCTCCCCCTCCGACGCAGTGCGCTCAGCGCACCGAACGAACGAACGGACGAACCGCATACCAGCAATTATTGCAGAGCACTCACCGGCAGTCATCGAGCCACTTCGCTCATGCTCTGAGCTGCGGAACAACGCAGCTTTGCGTGAGTAATCTCTTGGTAAAAAAAGATTAAAATTAAAAGAAAAATTAAAAGAAAAAGCATCTATTTGTCACTTGACGATATCACATCATCGACAGACTCATCATCCGCCACCACCTCCGCGCGGGAACGCGCCGGGCGTCCTGCTCCGTCGCCGAGAACCTAATCACCCCTTCCCATTGATTACTTTCTGGCAGCGATCACACCCCTGTGAGCGCATCGTGATATTACTTACGACGCGAGACGAAAATAACACTGCGCGCTGGCGTATGCCGATGCGTATGCGTATGCGTATGCGCAGCAGTCCCCCCTTTCGTGGCTATAAAAAAGGTAGAGATCATAAACTGAGATATAAAAAAACAAAGAATATTAAAAACAAAGATGACTATCCACGGGCGCTCGGCGCTGCTCGCGCTCATCTCCCTTGATAGAGTATCTGTATAGCAGACTCCGACTTCCTAGCCCAGTCAGTGGTATGTATTACTCGCTCTAGGACTCGGATTACTTTAGGAGAGCATGTAATATAAGTGATTACCGCACGGCACGCAGCGCCACCCCGTCCCCGAGGAAGAAAGAGACACAATCACCCATATAAACGGTTCAACGATGCTGCGCGTTGAAAATACACAAGGACTGAGCGTTGAACGGCGTATTCGCCTCAAGCGGTGCTGGGCGAAGGACGGCCGCTGCCCGACCCGACGCCGGCCGGCACGCGCCGAGGTAAGTAAGCCGACTCGGAGCGAGGCAGTGCGAGTGCGAGTGAGTGCCACTCCGGGTCCGTGGGTCGAGCCTTCAGTGGAGGGGGCGAGAACGAGAGCGCGCGGAGGCGAGGCGCTGCACTGGTGGGTCGCGTGCTGGTGCGGATCCTACCTTCTCCGACACTCGTAGTTGTACCGTGATAAGTATTATAATTGTAGGACGCTCACTCGCCCGTGCACCTTCCTAGGCGGGAAATACACCCCACACTTTCCTGGGGTCTTTTCAATTTGTTATTAAAATTCAAGCGCGGGTATTGCCGTCGCCGGGCGCCACAGACAGCGCGGGTCTGGAGTGGGAATCAGGGGCACGACGCTGTCTGCTATGCGCCCGTGCCTTGCCTGCGAATCGACTGGCAGCCTAGACGACTCGGGCGCGGAGTACTTAGGTACTAGGAACACAGCGGTGCACGCGCATCGCTTCAACCCGGCGGCGCAAAGCGAACAAGTAATTTTTATTTACAGAGTGGCGAGACTCAGCCTGAGGAAACGCCACGGGTGGGTCGAACGACTTTCGCCCGTGCCCGCGTGTCTAAATAACATGAGTAACGCAAGTGCGTTGGGCATTCCGTAATTTGAATCAGTTTCCTAGTTCGCTCCAGGTGCACTGCGGAATCCCAATCCCAGCTGCCACTTAATAGAGTCGCACTGGACAGAATCCCGTGCGCCGTGCCAGCTGATCGGCTTCCCGACTTCGCAGACGAGGTCTAAGATACAACGCTTTCTATAGCCTGGCGTTCAATTAAGCTTCGAGCACTGCCCGGACGGCTTAAAAATACAAGTGTGTTGGTATGTATGTCGGACGCGTCTGCTGACTGGGGTCACTCGCTGGCGGAACTTGCAGACCCACGCCTCGCAGGATCACGTTAAGAGGCTGCCTCGAATCCGGCGCATGCTACATACTGGTAAGGAGAGTGCACACGCCCGTGCGGTGCGCCTCCAGCCAGCGACAAGTGTCATATATGACCTCGCGATGGCCCCAGCGGGCAGCGGGTGACGTATATCTGGCGCACGGCTCCACAGCGATGGCCGATAATACTCTATTAGGCGCGGGGTTTTTGCGGTGCGGGTGTTTTGCTACAAGCTGTCTGCGGGGATGTTGATAAGTGGGTGATAGAAGGCTCGGTATATAATTTGGTTTTTTTTCTCCGAAGGCTTGCGCTGGTGGAGGACGCCCCGCGGGAGGCTAGCGCGAGCTTTAGGTTGGGGAAATTGCATGTTTCATGAACTCGTACCGCCGGAGATCTGGACGGCAGCGAAGGGGCAAGACGCTCCATGATTATTTAATTAATATATTCCAACTTGGACTTAATTATTCAAGATTCGTGTATTCGCAGTTCCAAGCAGGATCTGCAACGTTATTTTTGCGGAGGGCGCTTCGCAGGTGTGCTCGCGCCTGCTTAGCAGAGTGACAGTGCCACCCCCACGTACACAGGCACACCCTGGATATCTGTTTATCTATATGATGACCCTGAGCTGCAGATAGCCCGGCGAGTGCCTCATATTGGGCTCTTGCGGACGCTGTACGTAGGTAGGATTGCTGAGCTGCGAAAACTGCTTTGAATTGGGAAATTCGTTCGATTTTGTCGCTGGATTAATATTTCAAGCCGCCTGCTTTGCGACCCGCATAACAAGTCTGTGCGCCTTGCTGTTTATCTACGGACCGACATGCATGTGGGTAACGTGCCTTTCCCCAAAAAATTGGCGCCTCAAGGAGATGCGCATCATGTTTACATAAATTGGCGAAGTTAGTGGTAAATTGAAGCGCAAGATGCAACGGTCGGAAGGAGCATAAATTAGCCGCGATGCGTTCGAGCATCGCGGCTTCACAAAAAACTCTGGGCAATTTATGGCTGTAATTACGTACGTACAAAACACGTCGCATTCCAGTCGCACTCAAAAAATCCGGGTATGGATGGATTTTGTGGATTTCACAAGAATTTGCGGCGTCGTAGTTGATACCTTGTGAACGCACCATCCTACAAGAAAGTACGTCGACCCGACCCCCACCTAAAATATGACCGCGCCGCCATGAGGGCAGCGGCTGGGTAGGCGCGAGGCGCGTGCGCTCGGGTGTATGCGACGCGTGGGCGCGTATTACCACGTGATCCTAAACAACACTCACGAACAATCCGGATCTCAAACTTGTTATCCTGCCACCACCTGCCACACCAGCCTGTCTGGCCTAAAGGCTCCCTTCCTCCGTCGCCGGCCTCATGTGCTTACTTCTGTATGATCTAGGATGCCCTGTCAGATGCGGATCTGCGGCATGCCTATGTGCGGACGGGCGCATAACACACTGGGTCTCGAATTTATAGTGGTGTGGACCTCGGGCTGACGCTCCAGATACCTTGAGTCGCTTGAATTCTACTGAAATCCCAAGGATGATCTGCTCAATTACCCTTCAGCAATTAACCACGCAAAAGCGAATCTACAGCTCTGGCCGATTGCTGGCCGACGGGACTTCATCAAGTCAAAAAGCTCCATCTATAGCGGCGCTGGTTCTTGCTACGGATCTGCCTGAAGCATGTTGAAAATTTCTCGGAATATTCTGGGTCTCTTCTCTCTAGAACAATGGATCTCTTCACTGGTCCATTTTTGGCTGACATGTATGCATTTTGGGTGAGTGCATCTAAATATTACTGCTCAATGAATCTGAAAATATATCCACTGGTCGATGCTTGAATGCCTTGTGCTAAATGTACTGAGACGACGAACAGACCCTCGGTGAAAAAATTGACCAGGACATAGTCCCACACGTTTACTCGCTTGCTTTAAACACTGACTGAACAATCCTCTCGACGCTACCGGCTTCCGACGTATGCAATCAAGGTAAGTCTACACATCGCACGTTTACTCCTGCCAAAACGCTTCGCCAATCATTTTTGGGCTATCATTTCTTCCTCCAAACCCTCTGAATTATGCGAGTGGTACTACTTCCAGGTGACGCTGTGGTCCCATTTCGATCGCATCAATGGCCAGTCAGCTAAACGCACATCCGTTGATGCCTCACTGCTGTCCGTTGTGTGACCTGTAAAGACCTGATGGCCGTCACCTGGATGCACAATGCTCCTGCTACGAATGAGCTGTTTTTGCGTGTCGAGGTAGTCAGACCTTCCTTGCTGCAGGTGCTCGTAGACATCTTCGCCCCTTACGTCTTGCTGGGAGAACCTACTGCTCGAGTTCGCATCCATGCGTTGTGCCTTTGAATTTGCTTTTGCGTACTAGTGAGCCTTCAAACTGGTATAATGGCGTTGTTGTTCTTCCTCGAAAGGTGCAGCTCCATTCTACTTGGAACAGCATCTTGGACACCCGGCTGCATCAGGCCGGACTTGCAAGAATCACCGGTCTTCCAATCTGGACTCTCTGTCTATGGACGCCCGGTACTCGTGCCAGTGAAACCCCTTCTTTCTCGGTGCTTGAATTGGCAACAAGCATATTACCTCAGCCCTCCAGGAAGAACGTCTCGCCTACACTTTTCAGGTCTTCCGACGTGATCGTCGACTAAAATCTGCCAGCTGAGTGTGGGGAAGTGTCGCGACTAGCTCTCCAGACCCATCACACTTTCTACGAGATCTGCATGGCGCACTACCTGAATTGTCCCCCGCCGCTACTGCGGATGAGCCTATTACCACAAAACCCCGGAACGCAAGGCGGCATTTCATTCATAACGAAAACGTTCTACCTTCCATGGACCGTGAGCAGTAAAGCGGTCATACAGGTATATGCTTCCTTCAAATCTTTTCTGATCTTCAATCGATTCACCCAAGAGCATGATCTTGTGCACTAATCTCATGGAAGAAGAAATTCTTTCTTCGGACCGTTTGGTAGCGGCGTCTTTCTCATGCCTTTCTGAGAGCTTCAACTTCGTTTTGAGCAGCCGGGAACATTAGATCATCCGGTTCATCAAGCTCCGGACAGCTATATTACGCTGGTGTTAGTGTGAGTCTTTTTCGTCCCAGGACCTCAGTAGCAAGAAGGCCATCAATTCCAAGTAATTCAAGAGCTGGATTTGAGTTACCCCGGATTCAATTGGCGTCTCCGCCACCGGTGTACAAAGGTGAGCGTCCAGCCTATTGCATTGTTGAAAGTGAAACCTTAGATTGTGGACTGAAATGATTTTTACTTGCTTCATTACTATAAACTCCCTGTCGGGATTCGGCTGGCGCGACGCATGCTCGTCCTGCCTCGTGCATTAGCGCCCAAAATAAGCTTGATACATGAATTCAGGAATCAGGGTGCAACGCATTTACCGGTCGGAAATTACAGCAAGCGGAGTCCTAGTTCGATTGCTACTATTCGATTCAGGCACCGCTCGGCATTTCCACGGCATCTGGCCATGAGGACGATTTGATCAAAGTCCTGTGAAGTTGTAGTAAGGTAAGATCAAGGTCAATAGAGAGCTAATAGCTGGTATAGAATTACCTACACGTATAATTAAATGACTTCGAAAATATCTTAGTCAATCATATACATGAGAGGGTTAAGGGAGGCTTAATTCTCGTTATGTTTCTGATTGTCGGATCATTCACGGATCAAAACGGCACCAACACGGCTTGCGATGCTCATCACGTGAATAAATATTTTCGAACACCAAACATCCTGGTGATGCTCGCGAGAAGGTACGGGCTCAAAATCCTGCCTAAATGCACATCCAAAATAATTTCAAATTACGGGGGACACAATGAAAGGCTCGGAATGAGTCCTGTTGTATTAAATATACCCCAACACTGTATTTTGCATATATTTCGTACTAGAACTTGAAATCCACTTTAGTCCCCGCAATCTCCTGCTCATTATTCAAAAAATAAGATTATTAATAGTTGTTAAATCATGTATGTTAGAAATTTTGGAGAGCCAGGCATCGAGAGCTACAACTGAATTACTGGGACTTCAGAACGCCTCAGAGTGCCCGTGGGAGCACCCTGAGGGAATATCCCCGGGCGGAGTCTGGATCGAATAGTAGCAATCGAACGATCCCTCCAGCAAGCGTACCCCAGATTACCCCAGGTGATCTAACCATACTTAAGCTAAAGGTTGATCAGCCCGTGCAGAAGTGGTCGTACGCACTGAAATTATCATAGCTGTACGAGGAGATTTCTTTGATGGACAATTTTCTTCTGATGCTACAACTCTGCGGGCAGCAGCATCACCTGCCCGCGTATTTGTCAGATTATAGGTCCGGTTTTCATACTAATTTTATTCTGTGGCATTATTGTATCTCACTTACTCGCCAGCGGACTGCCATTCAATTGATTAGGTGGGTGTATATTCACCGGTAATTACTCACGCGCAGGGATTCAGACTCACGCCAGGATTCGAGCAAGACACGGTACTTACGTATGTACGAGTTTTGGACGTTTTCGAAGGATTCTTCGATGCTTCGCTGAATTGGTACGGAAATTCCGAATGAAGTTATGCACGTATTGTAAATAGAGGATGACGTGAAGCACGACAGATTATTTATCAAGAAACCTTTCTTGTGCAAGACATAGTACCCTAGGAGCTATTCAAATTTATGAGAGCAAGTGCTTTTAATTGAAGGCAAGTACAATACCGGCGGTAAAGAATTTGATGCAATACATTATAACTAAATGTTAAAGGTACAGTCGAAGTACATATTATAATACGGGGCATCTGACCATGTCAACACTATCTGCCATCTATCAGCTTGCTTCCTTGTCTTTCATCGTAGTTGAAAAAAGAATTAATAGACTCGACTTCAATATCAATGCTGAGGCTCTGAGCAGGTTGTGAGTGAGAAGTTCCACCGGGTCCAAAGCGACTCAATTGGATCGAATTTCTAGAAGTCTTTTGACCTGAGTTATTGCTAGTCAAATTTGGTGCTCCATTCGGCGGACGTTGTACTACTGCCGTCGCTGCGTGCCCTCTGACCGCATGGTATATAATCAATATGGGTGATAGAACCTGCAACGAAATATCTCAGCCAACGAACCGCCTATGCCTCCGTGCGTACGTACACAAAGATGTGGCATGATAAGCGCTGGAATAATTGCTGTTCTGATCACTCCACCTTCCATCGCAAAGAGCACGACAAACGCCAAAGAAGCTATGAGCATTAAGACGCATGATTCGATGCAGGTGATAATGAGCCGACGGTAGGGTGAGCCATATTGTGAGCCAAGGATACGGTGCATGCTTCGTTGGTGGAGCCACAACCTCCCAGCAATGAGCGAGGTTAGAATGATGTTGTTAATTGTCGCTATGCATATCGTAATTGCAGTGGGTAACAGTGGGGTAGAATGTTTTCCGGTGAAAATTGGAATACCTGGAGCGGAATAATAGAGAATGCCGGATCCTGCAAAATAAAGTGCAGTATACAGAACATTTAGATCATCAATTTGGGATGTAGCTTAGCCACCGAGCTCACCGAACGAAAGACAGCCACAGATGCCCAGGATAAGACTCAATAATAAGCGATGAAAATGTGATTCGTCTACAAAAAGCACAACGCAGCGCCAGAGCTGGAATATACTGTATGGATGAGTAAAATAAAGAATAAAGAGTACTAGTAATTGACAAACCATAATCCCATCTAGGCCCCAAATAGCAAGTGGAAGTGTGATAGGCGCATTCACTTTTGGAGTGAATGCAGTCGGCTCGAGGTCCCCAATTACGGCTTTCACGATGTACACAAAGGCCTGGACAATCGTCACGGTGCTGAAAAGAAACATGGTTGCGATGTATATAGCCAGAAACAACCGAACACGATTGGTATATGCTTTTTTCTTGTTTGTTACCAATAGTGTCAAGCAGTCGAAAAATGTGGCAGCCAGGATCCCATAAGCTATGTCTGCGATGAGGGTGCCAATAAGGACAAGCCGGAGGGGAATATCTGAAGAGGCGGCCTGTTCATCCATTCTAAGGAGTAGGCCTGAATAGTTTTCGGGGAGCGTAGTTCAAGCACACGATGCTATAAGGTCAAGGCGTTACGCATTAAACCTAAGTTTGACCACACACTACGCAGAGAATCTGTTCGTTGCTCGAACTTGAGGTCCATGTTGGAATTCTTGACTGCGCCACTGTCAAATGTATCTCATCCCCGTTCTATTTAGTGATTGACTCCATTTGCTTGTTTGAGGCTGCTCCGTATCTTCTGATGTCCCGCCGTTGTTTCATTCCACGTTCAGTGTTCACCCATCCGAGCATTTGTATTATGACTGACATACAGGCAAATGTTGGACCTCGCGCATTAGCAAGGGTATTTTCTCCAGCTCGAGTGAACGAAAGAGACACGTTCATTACATCCATGATAGAAATCGAGTGTTGATCAAGGGCCGGGGATCATGTCGCCGTTCCCTAGTTAACGACACTATGATTGAACTGTCCTTGGTGCCTACCGCTCTCATTGTCCTTGGTGCCTACCGCTCTCATGCGCCCGGTTCCACTACCGCCGTTCATTTAGGGACAGTAAAAGTTGGTGATCCAGCTTTGATTCTGCTTTGGTTCAATATACTTGATAAGCGATTCAGGGCTGATTTTAGTCTCATCAATTAAGTTGCGAATCGACCTTTGCATCTCGAAACTTGATTAAATGCCTCGAAATCAGGAAAACTTTGACCGCCCCAGATTATCAAAAGATCTGCTGATTTGATTCCATTCTTCCTCTCGACGGAATCTAAATATATAATTGGCATATTCTGATGTGTAAAATACTGACTTAGTACCTACATACAAATAAAAGGTGGGTTCCGCGATACTGCTACGACGCTCCAGCTTTTTACGGAGTCGTGGCACCAGGAAGTGTATATGGATGACCTATAAGATAGGGTAGTAAACATGGAGAATTAAATCTTAGAGGGCAACGTTGCACATGAGTCAAACACGGAGTCCGTAAGTACTTAGCTGAGTATGAGCACTTAAGCGGTGGCCAATGTAATGGCCCGAGGGGAGTGGTGCAGGGGCTATAAATCTAGCGACAGCGAGCGGTCTCAAAGGTTAATAGTACAGTGCGTGAAGCGCTGGTAATACTAGCTGCTTTGATGTAGCAATACATTTTATATCATTTAGCGCATTCGGCCATGTCGAGACTATCTCTCTCATTTTCGTGTCCCTCATCACGCCTACCAATAATAATCGACAGGCTCTGCATCAACGCTGAAGCAAGCGTGTCGCGAGTGCGAGTTCCATCGGATGCGGAGTGGCGGAATTGGATCGGGCTACTGAAGATGTTTCGACCTGAGTTATGACCGCGCGTGGGATTTGGTACTCCGTTCGGTGGAGGGCAGGTCGTCAGCGCGCGTCCTCTAGCAACGCGGTACACGATCAACATGGGCGATAGAACCTGAAAAAAAAACTCGGTCAACGGCCCAAGCTTGTGCACCTGCCAGTGATGGCACTGCGGGGAGCCAACAATATTTACGAGAGAAAAACACATTGAAAACGGAAAGATTTTGGTTTAAAATGTTGATTAGATAAAATATAAGCTTTTAAGGAGATTTTCCTTGATCAGAAAT
>JAEKIV010000216.1:0-47893 GCA_016801325.1 Hypholoma fasciculare
AGCGAGCCTCAGCGGGGGCAGGAGGCGTGGTCACGAGAGTGCGGCGGCATTTGCCGCCGCACTGATCGCCGCACTTTTGATGCCCTCCCTGTCAACACGATTATTTATTGTCCCTGATACTAACCTCCCTCACAATCCCACCGTTCCAGTCTTGCACTCGTCTTTCTCCGAGCAGGGAAAATGTCGAGCTTTTGGTCCCCACAAATCCCACTGCGTGACTTTGAATGACGATGTCGATGAGAGGCAGATACCACTCCCCATATCGCTCAGCCGTCGCGGCTTCCGTGTGGTTGACGAAGAACCATCCCCTCTCCCTTACTTTGCCCCAAAATGATGCCGACGTCTCATCTAAGAGAAAATCAGCGCAAAGTACAAACGCACAACAGGGGAGATAATGACAGACCTGACATGACGATAACGTTCGGGACGTAGATGTCGTGGATCAGCCACAAGTCCTCTATTGTATCCTCTACGTGCTTCTCATAGGCGAAAAGTGACGGGAAGCAGTCATCTCCTTCCTGTGTCTTGGTTTTCGGGAGTGACTTGCACTGGCCCATGAAGTCGCCGCGACGGATATGCACTGCAACGAACTGCGCAACAACACGAGTAAGTTCTCCTTATACAAGCTACGTAGAAACGCGGACATACCGGGGGAGCCTTCTCTGTCGGACTCGAGAGCTTGAACGCGCGAGCCATATACGCGCTCGCAATTTCCTCCATGGCCGCGGTGAAGCGAAGATGTCGTCCAACCGTCCTCCACACAGGAGACCACGAGCGCTCCCACTCAAACGGCTTCGGGCCAGCCGACGCATAGTACAGCGAATCGAAGCAGGAGAGCTGGTGGTCCGGCGGCCGCACATGGCCACTGCGCGGCGCCGGCGTGAGGGCTGTCGTGCTCTCCGCGTCAACGAGCGGGTCGACGGGGAAGATCACCGCGGCCAGGTGGGGGAGTATGACGTGCGGTTCGTCTTTGGCGGGCATGTCCGTGGCGAGGCGCACGTAGGGGGGAAGTCGCGTGTAGGAGTTGTCCAGCCCAAGGTGCCGTACGATGTTATTGCCCGTCGTTGGGTCGCGCGACGACTCCTTGATCGTCGTCCAGCATCCCAGCTCGTCAATCTCGTCGGGGGAATATGGGTCGCTGTCGTCTCGGGAAGCGATGTCTTTGACCTCCCGCCAGTCGAGGACGTCCATCTCGAGCGCTTTACGCAATACGGGGAGATCGAATATGTCTCCGAATGGAATTATGCCAGCGGTGGATGCTAGTACAAGGAGTCATGCAAATTGTAATGACGGAGAGAAGACATAGGCTCACATATGTGCTGAGCCGGGGCGAGTGGAGGGACGATAGGCACTCGATCGGTGAGTTTACCTAGGTATATCATATTGGCCTAGAAGTTTTGACACACTTTGTGAAGGTACGGAGAAGGATTGGGAAGGGAGTACGAACAAAATTCATGACCGCATTCGCTAAAAACATAATGAGTATGTGCGTTGCCAATTTTCTGCAAAATTTAGCTTACTGAGCCCCCCGCTTGACCACCCGGTGATGTAGTAGGTGTCATTCAGGAGATTATCTGCGAATGTTCATATCAACAACTAGTGCTGTTCATCGCATAACGATGTAGTAACCTCTGAAGTTTTTGGTAGGAGGTCCTTTCACCGAAGGTCGCCTCTTCGTAGTAGATGCAGTGGGGTCATTGCAGAACGAAAGCGATGATGCAACGAACTTGAGGTCCTTGACAGAATCCAGAACAGGGAAGAGATAGCCGAGGCCCAGGAAGACGGCCACCATAAAGAGGAGGCACCGGAGAACAAATGATGAGCGTCGAGATCTCCCGAACCCCACGCTCATGGCGTCTGGTGCGAATTTTCACTTTTGACGGTGCCAAAGAGAAAAAAGGAGGATGAGCCGGTGAATGCTGAAGGAGCCATCAAGGTTTCTTGCGGACAAGGCTTTCGGGGGGGTTTCACATTATGCACGGTGGGCCTCATCCTTGAGACGGTGACAACAAAGGCCGTCCATATCTTCAACTATGATGCCTCCAATGTTGGTTCCCAGGATCGAGCCCGTAGGTTTAAAGAAAGGTCCTGTGCATGAGTAACAGAGGTCAGCTGGGCTCTTTCGAACAGAGTCGCACAGTAATTATAGTGCGTACCATTCACCTGGGGCAATCAAACCTTACAACTTGCAGGCTCTTGCGGGTAGCCTACGCACGGAATTGCCACGGAGGCTGCATGGCGGCAATATAATTGAACCGAACATGCAAGCATCATATCAGGGGCTCTGATACAAGCAAACATTATGCGGCTAACAAGGGCTATCAAGGGATGGCATGGTCTTCAGGTTCTAATTCGCTTGCATGTCTTAGCCTTCTTCAAACCATCGGTTCCCGACGTTTCTCTAGCCAGCACACTCTAATGTGGACGAGACGAAGACAGGGAGTGATCGCCCTCATTTGTTTGTCTGCATTTCTATATCTCCTCGCTGTTCTTCCCACAGACCTACGAGGACATATAAAGGAATATGGGCCAACGCGGTGGCGACAAGATTCGGATGCCAACAGCAAACCTCCACCGCCGCCACCACCACCACTGCCAGAAAACTCCCCACCAGACACATCTATCAGCGAGACGACGCTTCCTGGCGCGGAACATGTCCCTGGATTCACCATCTTCGACAGGCTGTATGTCTGGAATGGGACACTATACGTTGTCACTTCGAATCCCAAAGCGTTCCCGGACCTCAAGACGGTGATATCACAGCCGAAGGATAGATTGAACGGCGTGAATATCGACCCCACACCTCAAGTGCGCGTTTTTCACCTCCCTAACATCTCACTCGCTCACAGCATGTTAGGACATGCAAATAATCTCCCCCGAGGACGCGAAGCCATTCTTGGGTGACCACGCCATAGTCATCTCGGGTGCGTCTTTCATATTTTGGGACACGGAACAATTCATGGCTGTATGTCCATTTCCGCTTCGCGTTATCATCATCTAATAGGTGTGTAGCACTACTATCATTGGTGGGGGGAGCTCATCCTCGGTGCGATGCGGGTATACTCCAGCCTGGCGCTGGTTCCAGGCATTCCGACTCCACTTCCCGAGCCCAAACGGTTTATTCTACCCGTACGCTTGCCGATGTCCATCCTTACGCGGTCGCCACTGATTATTATCCCTCCCAGAATATCGTGGATCACAGCTGGCGCGATCGCGCTGGTGTAGACGGGCCGCTCATGCGGGCGGGATGGCCCGACGCTGCCATTGAACGCGGTGACCTATGGCAAGACCTCGTAGGCCTCAATTCGACCTTCGTATTCAAGCGCGCTATGGTCATCTCCCGCACCGGCGCTCACACGAGGTACGCGGCCCTGCTGCTGCTCCACAACGACCAATCTAACATTGCGCAGTCCGCTGTCGTCGCTATGGTACAAGATGATCTCCAGCACGATGAATGTGACCGTCCCCGACGACTTCTGGAAGCCCCTGCAGCGACGCGTTATCGAGAACGCCGTCGGCTACTTGCCGGTCATGGACGAAAACGGCACCGTCGTCTCTGAGCCCAAGTCAAAGGCGCCTGTCGTCACCTACATATCGCGCCAGAGCGGGGTTCGGCGATTGTCAGAGGAGGCTCATGAAGGATTGGTCAAGGAGCTGCAGGCACTCGAGGCGGAAGGGCTGATTGAGCTGAATATCGCGGCGATGGAATTCCTAACTTTCTCAGAGCAACTGGAAACGGTAGCGCGAACAACGGTGAGTGATATTACTAGCACTTTTCAACGATGATTAAATTTATCTCTGCGCAAAGATCATGGTTGGTGTACATGGAAATGGCTTAACGGTAATTATTCGCATTTTCAACAGAACGTAAATCAAGTCACTAACTTAACCCCTCCAGCATCAACTATGGATGCCCTCCTCCCCTCGCTCAACCATCATCGAGATATTCTACCCACAATGTACGTTCGGAGGCTGATTCCTTCGACCGCTATACTCATTATTGTCTTCCAGCCTACCTGCATGACTACGAGCTGCTCGCAAGAAATATGGGTCACAAGGTGCGCATCCCTCTTTTGTGTACCGTATCTGCTTACACCCTGCCATAGCACTACGCTGTGTGGAACGACACATCCGTGACGTATGCCCCAGGTGAATGGTTCGAAGGTGTCGAACAAGGCGACAGGAAAAACTTCAACGGAGGTGCGCATCTAGCCTGCATCACCGCCACTTCGTTTCTAATGCCCTTTATAGTTTCGATTCCTGTACACGGTCTAACTGTGGCTGAACTTATCCGTGAACGACTGACTACTGAGGACCCTACAGGTTGGCGCTTGTCCTAACTTATTATAGATGGATTATTGGGGATTATATGGGCTAGTTCTCCCTGTGCCTTGTGTACTGTATACTTTGGCGTGGACGTATGTCCTTGCGATCCGAAAATGAAACATATATTTACAATCTGGTATATATATTACATGCACACCCTGCCCGACCCTCACGCGATGTGCCGACTGCGTCTAGCCTTGTGAACGGACCACGTCCGATCAAGTGACTTCAAATTCCTAATACTTGCCACAATATCCGCTAGAAGTCCGCAAAACAGCCCTTAGCAAAGGAAACCCTCGCGATAGCACTGAGTAGAGCATCGTACCTGCGAGCTTCGGGTTCTCAGCCTCGAAGTCATACCGCTTGGGTGGGTTCGCGCCTGCGCGGTTTATAATCAGCTTGAACAGGGCCGAATTCTTGCTCGACTGGCTGCAGTTTGCAATCGTCGTGACATGGTAGGACGCCGTCTTGCCGGTGTCGAACACCGCACGGGCCCTGTTCGCTGAGGGCATAATCTATATCATGTTGGTCAGCATCCCTCTCGTCACACAACGCGACAACACGAACATGAATATAGTCGCCGTCAATGGCAAGCGTGCGCTCCTGCCGAGTGACCAGCATTGGTATCTTGCGGTATATCGTGTATTTCTGACAAACTTATCAGTAGCCGCAAATTCGGTGAAATGAGTGCATGCACCTTGTACGCGGCAGTGAAGTCCAGCTTCGACAACTCCTGGTCGTTGTTCTCCGATAGGCGCTTCGGTTTTGCGAAGATAGAGGCTGGAATGTGGGAATTAGCCGTGCATCCCATGTCCACGAGCGAGCGTAAATCATGACGTACCGTTGGGGTCCGTCGTCGTGCCAACGTTCTTGAGGCCGAGCTGAGGCAACGTACTGCGACGCACAAGCGAAAGCTCGCGCTTGCCCTGCAAACTAGCGACCGTGCGGTCAAGCGGGATGACGAGACTCTTGTCCGCGAGGAGTAGCGCGTAGTCGCCCGGGTTATCAATGCGCTGTCGCCGGCACACGAGCTCGAGCGCCTCTTGCATGTACGTGCCCGAGTATCTGCAGATCCTCATCAGCCCGTATTTGAAAAGACAGCGAAAATAGCCATACACTTTTATAGTCGTCAGAATCTGTACAGCGTCCGCGGTATGAACACGGAGAAGAACCTGGGGCCCGTGGCTGGATGAAAGGCCTGGCGATGCGGACAACATGGACCCAATCCCCGACATGGAGGCTTGGTTTACTGATGACATTGTGGGCATGAGAGAAGCGCTCGGGATATCGAGCTTGTCCACTTTCTTTGGAGGAGCGTTGCGCTGTAGCTGGCTCTCGAAAACCAAATTCTGCTGAACTAAATAAAATGGACACCTATTAAACTTGAGAAGTATGTCGTTCGACAACACGCACCTTGGGTGGGTGTCGCCTCCAAGATAGCGTACATATCCAAGAACTCCTTCGCCTTCTTTCCCCTATCCGGTGCTGCAGAAATTATAGGTCACCTAGTTGACACCAATTCTAGGAAAGAACACGGAAAGAACACTCACCAGGACAATCATCATCTATTTCTCCATCGTCTTCCGCCATGCGCAGTACCCACCCGACCGTCGAAAGGCGGACCTTCCATCGCGGGTCGGTCTCCCCGGTCAACCCGTCGTCTAGCTTCGGCAACCAGCGCTCCTCCCAGAAACTCCACAGCGCAAACCCAATAACCTCCTCGACCGTCGCGTCAGCACGCACATTCAGCACCAATGGCTTGTGGCGCGGCTGCTCGGCATGCGGGAAGTACACCTGCACCGTGCGCGCCGCCGCACCACCGCCGCGCCCCGAGATCGTCGAGTAGAGCTCTGCGAACGGGTTCGCCGACGTCGACCCAGCGAGCTTGGTGGAGAGAGCAGAAGTTACAACAGGGCGTGGAGCCACTTTCTTTTTGGTGAAAGTGATACCTTCTGACATGCCGTTGCTGCTATTCGAGTCGAACCGACGGCGCTTGGACGGGCTACTGTCGCCGCGGTTGGTTTGGAGAGTGTCGTCCGCCTTCCCAGCGCCGTGCGACGTGTGGCGGTGATGCCTGGGCCGCGCCACATTACTTGCAGTGGGGTGCGGGCGTTCGGCGGTCTTCAAGTATCTATTGGCCAGGGGCGACTGGGGAGGGAGGGGTGAGTGGCTTGCGGAGCTGGCATCGATGGAAACATTCGAGGTGAACCCTGACGTGCTGGCGCTCGTGCGGGTAGCGGCAAAATCGCTGTTCGATGAGTATCAGAATGAAATATTAGGCTTAAGCTTGAATCGTTGGCGCTTACGGATCGAACTCATCCACAACGTCAGTCACCGCGATCCCGATGTGTTCAAACTCGTCTGATGATGATGAATCCTCGGTGGCGTCCTCTTCTTCCGATGAGGTGTCTATCGTGATCGGCTTCACAGGCTGGGGAGCAGGAGCCTGGGGCCCACGCCGTGCCGCCATGCGCACCCGCCTGCGGGCTTCCATCTCGGCAGCGCCTTTAAACTTGGGGATGAACTGAACAACCTTCGCGACGGGCGCCTCAGCAGGGGCGCTTGGCTCCTGCACGTTCACCTTCGGCCCAAGGGGTGAATCTGCTTCATCTGCATCCTTTTCAAGGTCTATCCAACTGCCCAACCTCAGCTGCGGCGGCGGAGCCTTTACTGGTGAGGTGGCCGTAACCAGAGCTTCTTGTACAGGTGCATTTCCCGAGATGAAGTTCTTCATCTCGTCCTCGGGGGGCGCCGACACATCAGGTATTGGCTTTGGCGTGGAATCTGTGAGGGTTTTGTTGCTTGTGCCCCCAGACGCAGAAGCAGGATTGTACGCGTGGCTGTCGAGCGATCTGGAATGCCGCAGGCGGAGTTTCGTAGGAAATTCAGGTACATTCTCCTCCTCCTCGTCTTCACTCATATTTGGGCTCGAAGGCAGTGTTAGCTCAGGCCATCGCTCGGGGTCGGCTAGGGCAGATCTGACAATGTATGAGTTGGCTTGGTACGCTGGATCCAGGGATATGACTCGAGGCCCATAGTTATCTTCTACATTTCTCAGATATGTTAAACGAAGACGATGAATCAGAAAGCTGGCGTCGGTGTCTGTCAGCCAATTTGTATAGAGCACAATTCCAGCAAACTCACTCGGTATCACGAAGCAACGACATCCCATTGACGTATGTAGTACTCTTTGGCGATGTTTGTAATCGTGTACAGTCGGTGGTAGCTAATAAGCTGGTGACGGACGAGAGAGGAGAGCGCCAGAAGCCATTTCCCAGAATTGCTATCACGGCTGTCACGGAAGGAAGGAACGAGCGCTCTGCTAATCGCGGTCCGGGGTAAATATTCCCCCATCATTTATTTTTATGGTCGGCGGGGGCTGCCGCGTGCCTGACAGTATATCCCGGAGGACGGAAAATTAATTACACTGCACAACTTGTGCACCACAGCACTCACACTCATCGACATCGATCATAGCTCAAATTTTTGCCTTAGGTTATGATTGTCTATGGTTTTCCAAGGGTTCAGGAAAACTCAGGCGAACTAATTTACATATAGTCGATAGTTTATGTACTTAAATTTGTATATGGATGTCCTTCAACGTGCTGTAAATCTCGTGAGGAGGCTTTGACGTGAATAAAAAATTGTTGCATTGGGCGCTAGAATCACTAAGGGCCTGGAAGTTGTGAGCAGCGAGCGTCAACTGCATTAGGCGATAAGCAGCATGCCACAACTCAACTTCGTCCTTTGGGGTTTTATTTAATATCAGTGGATTTCATCTCTCGCTTAAAGGTAGTTCAACAGGTATTTTGCAGTGGAGTGCATCAGGAAAACGGCTATTCCAACACTTTTGAAGGGCAATTTGTAGGCTTGCAAAGCTATATTGAGAGAAACAAGAAAAACTTCCCTCGTACTACTCTTGAGAATTTATAGCAAGGTGATTATCTGAATTATCTGATGCTTTTTACCTTTAAACCTCGTCGCTCGAGGCTTCCAAGTCGGAAAACTGTCAGACAGATATGTGCAAGCAGTTAGGCTCAGTTAGGACTTAGGTTCAACTAAATCCCCTCCACGTGATAACGTGATAAGTTAGGACTGCGGAAGGAAGTTCTATTTTTAGACATCACGGTTATTCTTAGCCATCAGCCCAGCCTTGCCGAGCACAACTTGCGCAGAACCTTCACAAAGGTGGGCTTCCTTTCGTACCTCGACCGCCCACATCTGCCTTGCACAGGTTCGCAAAGCGCCCACAGTATAACTGAGCAGAGCGCACTATCGGTCGTCGCTTACGAGGAAACTATCCTTGCGTTGCATTGCCTCGTTGGCCGCCGACATTGACAAGTCACAACATGCGACCCTTCTCCAAGTCCAACGCCGCCATCGTTTCTCAGAAACGCGCTGAACGCGCAAAGGCTCTCTCGGATTTACCAAAAGATGTTGACAAGGGACAGCATGCGTATATCAAGGCTTCAGGTGCGTAGCGAGCGAGAAGAAAGACCGAATGATGAGAACATGGCAACATGCTCGCCTCCGGTCGCCGTCAGACATAGTATACTGATTGTCTGACGCTTCAGCCACGGAAATTGTCGAACGCATTGAATGCGGAGAATGGACGGCGTCGGATGTCTTTGCAGCGTATGCTTCTCGTGCAGCGTTTGCGCATGCCAAGACGAACTGCTTGACCGAAGGTGAGCGCTTATCCGTGAAAGTTGTCCTTTTGCTTGCACATTCATTTGGGTACTTGTTCAGTCATGATTGGGGCCGCGCGCCAGCGCGCGGCGGAGCTCGATGCTGAATTTGCGGTGACCAAGAAGCTGAGAGGTCCACTACATGGTGTTCCCGTGCGTTCTTTGCTGGGAATCTTGTTGCTATGAACTAACGTTTGTTGGCACTGTAGATCAGCCTCAAAGACCAGTGTATGTACACCATATTCACCCAGACCACTACCTCATATCCACGCGTCTGAAACAGTTGAAATCAAGGATTTTGACTCTACTGTTGGTTTTTCCCAGTGGGCAAACGACCCAGCAAAGAAGAATTCCGACGTATGTCCTTTGATTCACCCAAGAGTTGAATAATTACATTACTTTCAGATTGTGAACGTGTTATTAGAAGCTGGTGCCATAATCTACGTCAAAACCAATCTCCCACAGACTCTCTTCGGCTTTGAGTGCTCTAATCCTGTGTGGGGTCGTACCACAAATCCATGGAATGACAACTTTACTTGCGGTGGTAGCTCCGGCGGCGAAGCTGCCCTTCTGGCCATGGATGGCTCGGCAGGTGGTATCGGTACAGACATTGGCGGCAGTTTACGCATCCCAGCCTCTTACTGCGGGGTGTATTCTCTGAAGCCCGCCAGTGGAAGGATGTCGTACTGTGGGGCTAAAGGTAAGCACTTGATTCTACCTCGGCGCGGCTGAAAGTACGATTCATGGGATCTAGACCCCGTGCCGGGCTTTAACGGGATTCCTGCAACTCCTGGTCCGATGGGACGGTAAGTGACTTCCAAGCGTCTGACCCACACTTCAGTGTTCTAACATTACATTGTCAGTTCTGTACAAGATATAGAGCTTTTTTCCCGTGCACTCTTTGGACACGCCAGCACCGACGGCGAAGTGGCTCCAATTCCGTTCCGCGCCGTGACGCTCCCCAAGAAGCTTCGAATTGGTTACTACACTTCAGGTTTCATCACTTCCGAACTACCCGAGAAAATCATGATTGATCGCTGTGTTTCTGTGCAGATAACTATATTAAGGCCTCCCCAGCGTGTAAGCGCGCTGTTTTGGAGACAGTAGAAGCGCTCCGAAATGCTGGACACGAGTGCATAGAATTTGCAATCCCCGAATGTACGTTTTTTTTGTGTGGATGATATCACTCTCACGAAGATGTATCAGTCCAACTTCCGGTATACAACTTCGTGGGACTCAGCTCCGCAGACGGCTATAAAACGCTATTGAAGCATCTGGGCCCAGATCCAAAGGTTAGGTTCTTGTGAATGAATGAATTAATTTGTTCTTAGACAAGACTATTAGGAAACTGCATTGTTCCTCGTCACATTAGGCCCCAGACTGCCATGTCGGTACCGGATTTTTAATTGCCAAGTGACACCCACTTACGCACCCGTCTTCAGCCTTCCTTCGGAACTTTGTAGCGTGGATCGCGGAGACCTTTTTAGGCGATGAGCTCTTCGCCAACACCGCTCGTGCATCGAGAAAGAAGGACGTTGCTGAATATTATAAACTGATAAATGCAAGGAACGAGTATCGAGCCAAGTTTAATACGGAGGTGCGCGCAGGCTCTGTAGTCAGGCAAATCTAATGCTAATGTCAGCGATTCATTTCAGGTTTGGGAGAGGTATGAACTGGACGGCATCATTGCACCTGTCCAGGCCGTGCCTCAGTTGCCTCATGGGTGCCATTTTTCGAGGCTGTTGCTCGCCCAGACTTCTTACGCCTTTGATTATCTAGCGGTTGCGATAAGTTCATCGCCCTAGGAGAGTCTACAAGCCTCTACAACCTTCTGGACCTGCCCGTCGGATGTCTCCCCGTCACCCGGGTTGATCCCTCGAAGGACAAGATCACGCAAGAATGGCTCAGCAGTCCCGGCTCCGGCTCGCACATGTTTGAAAGTGGCATCTACACGGACAAGAAACCACTGTACGACCCTGACGCGGCGAAAGGCATGCCTATCAATATTCAGATCGCCGGAAAGAAATGGGAGGAGGAGAAAGTTATTGCTCTCATGAAGGTTATCGACGTGGCTCTGGGAAAACAACGTGGATTTGGGCCTGGATCATGGGATGAATACATGAGTAAGGCGTAGTAGACTGCTGCTAATGCGGCGAGTGGGATCGATCAACAAATAATTTAGGCCGGACGCCGTAAAATCTCAATTCCCTCACTAAATGCATTAAACGTTGATCAAGCAAACGCTCCATTCATCTACCTCTCTTATTCACATATGCTCATTCGTACGTACTGATAAAAAAGGAACGTATCTTCTGATTCAGAATTTCGGATGTTGCGTCAAATGAAAAATCTCTGGGCTCTGGCAATACGATGGTATAATAGTAATACTATTGATATGTATGCCATTACACACTGACTGCCACGGTCGTTTCATTACGATCCGCAGCTTGGTGTGCACCAGTAATCTTGGCGGTACCGAGGTCCACTTGTCACGCTGCAAACCTTCCGCCGATCACACTTTTGCTTCCCGCGATCTATAAATAGCAAGATTGATGCTGCTTCGCACATTTTAGCATCTGTCACAGCGATGCAGGGTATATGTTGGTCGATTGAATGAAGAAAGGGCAGAAATTGTGACCCTGTAGCAACTATAGAGATTTTATAGCAACACAAGAGAATAGATCCAGAGGATCACACGTTATCTTATGTACTGACTACCAATGAGCTAATCGCTTGAACGTCGAAACCCCGCTGGAATGATCATTGGTGATAGACTCGGCGCGTTGGTTGCTTGACTCCAATGATCTCTAGAAATATCCCTGTTAAATGATATTCATCTTAATGCATTTCTCAAGACTTCCCAGGAAAACAAAATCTAATGGGAGCACAGATATCGGAAGGGAAGTTAAATATATCAATGGAGCAGACCAACATTATATGAGAGTTTATAAGCGCATCGCTTGTTCATTTCTTGAAAGAGCCACTTCCCTGAAAATTGTTCCCTGGAGATATGGACCAGGCAGCGCCTCCTCTCCTCTCTCAGCTCATTCCACAGTTTACTTCAATGTGAGTATATTCACTAGCATCAACAGTCGCAAGATTCCTCTACTAAACGTACATTGGGCCCTTAGAACAGGCCCTCCGGTAAGAAATCTCAAGGCTACTCTCGTCCAGAAATTAATTAAGCGTTATACGTAGCTGCTTGGTATTGTTCTGAACTGGGCGCTTTTCGGGATTTTATCAACCCAGCTCTGTAAGCAACCATGTCCACTATCATGATTGCCCTATTTCAAACCATATCGGTAGTCATCTACTATCAGGCCTTTCCGAGGGACAAGTCTTTCTTAAAGGTTCTGGTATACTCGGTATATGTATTGGAGGCCGCGCAGACCTTCCTCCTTATGGAGAACGCGTGGCGAGTGTACGCCGCAGGGTTTGGGAACATTGACGTGTTCGATCAAGTTGAAACGAGCTGGTTATCTGTGGGGATACTCGGAGGCTTAGGTGCGCTTTCTATATTGAGTAAAGGGTCTAAAATGACGTCAAATAAAAGTTGCTTGCATGGTCCAATCCTTCTATGCTTACCGAATTTATGTGTTATCGCAAAGCAAAATTATAACAGGCATTATCGTCTTTGTATGAAATTTTGCTCCTCCAAAATTCCATGGAACTAATCACAGCTAAACGAAGACGGCCTTGGCTTCGTACTCGGGATCATTGGCAACTTCCATTATCCTACAGCAAGCGCACCATTTCACCGAATTATTCCAACAAGAGTCTCGTATTTTCGCTCTTTTTGGAGTATGAATGCGTTTTGTAAGGCCTAGACTGCCTGCTGACTGTATTTTTATCTAGTTATGGCAAAGTGCGGGAACGGCATGCGATGTATTGATTGCAGCGTGCATGACATATTATGTCAGTGGAATTTTCCATGCAGCTATACATTCACTAATTTCTCTCTTTAGCTGAGAAAAATGTCGAGAGGGGGGATGGCACAGACCCAGCAAGTTGTTGCTAAGCTTCTGCGATTGACGGTGGAAACGGGAACAGTCACAGGTATATTCTTTTGATTGCTGATTCGGTCCTCCAGAACGGCTGATTACAATATCCTCAGCCACGATATCAATCATCTCAGTAGCAGTATACTACGCGTTCACTCAATTCCAGTACTACGAAGTGCCACTCTCAGCTATGGCAAAACTCTACTCCAACACGATGCTGGTAGCCGTTAACAGCCGCGTCAGGTTCAAGGTTATGTCCGAGTCAACGACGTGGAAAGATGTGGCTGTGCTCTCCTTACACTTCCAGTCGTCCGACGATTGCGATACAGAAGGGCCTCAATTGACAAGGCAACAAGACACCATGGTTTTCGCAGAAAGGCGGGGTGGGAGTATGGAAGCTCAGCGGCGTAAGACTCAAGACATGGTCCGAATTGACGCGGAGGGTTGATGAGATATTGTAATTAATACATTCCCATTATTTTCGAGCGAAGTCGCGCAGCGCGCTGAGGCCGTTTATAGGTGTTTTAAATAACCATTGTTTGATATTTAAGTTTACCTGACCCGAGAGCATTGCATGAGAAAATTAGATTGAAAGAAAGTAGTTTCAAAAGCTCAGTGTCAATTATTACATTATTTCAGGGTAACATGAATGACATGCGTTGGACAGGCGCTTATTTAATTCTGTAGGTCCACGACGGCGCCCACGTGGCCGAACGTTCTGCCGATTGATCGCATTTGCCCCACCATACTAAGTACTTGCATTGATCATATACATCCTACATCGATGGTCTATTTTTACTGTTCATATACAAGAAATGTTTTTGACACAGCCTAGAGACGCCTATTGCTTGCCAGCCGATGGAAGAAGTGGTTGAATGGGTGGCTTGTAGGTGTGACCGCTGGCCGTCATAAGGAACACAGGCTTGCTTCCATCCCCTTATGAAATGATATGCCGGTGAGAGATATACGCTATTGAAGAGTGGCAACAACATATGATGAACCAAGATGGTAAACCAGGGTCAAATTCGACCTCGCTCTCCAAGCTTTAGATCTGCTCGTCGGTCGATGCTCGACCTTCCTCCCTCCAACAATAAGGAAGATATACGGAGCTTTCTGCAAGAGATATGCAATTGCAACTGTATATCGCAACACCATGGGTGAGTCAGACAGCATTTAAAAGCGATAATCATTGGCTTACCTGAGGTGATGTGTTTCACGCCGACCTCTGCGGCGACTTTTTCGATCGCCTTACTGATTTTCATCTCTTTCTCATTGCGCTCCCAGGGACGTCCGGCTCATTGGCGCCCCTTCTCGCCAGACTCACAACGCTTCTCCTCCTCCTCGTCAGTCCTCAATTTTCCAGCTGCAAGAACATTCCACGGGGACAACGCCATACCTGCCAATTGATCGCCATAAGACCTTCTGAGATTCATGAACCTTGCCTGTCTCGGCGAGTAGCGACCGTCCAGGTGACCGCATGATATAATCTATCTATACATATCTTTGAACGAGATTGTATGGAGCTTGACCACGTATATGGTGAACTAACAAATCGAAACCAAGTCATGAAGGATGTGCTATGTGGACTACACTTCTTGAGACTACTGCTTATGGCCGAAGAAGTTGTGCTAGATGATCTGTAATTTTGTCCACTGAGAGCTATCGTATACAGCTTGAATTCACGTTGAATTTCTGGAATTTACGTCAAATGGATCTTGTATATTGCGTACGCCGCTGGCGGTCGTGTTCTTCGACGCCGACCTTCCGGGCGTATACGGCGAGTATTGATATTATCAGGGAAGCGACGGACTTCAACCTTTTTTATGGGTAGGTAGTAGTTTGAGTGGACAAAAGACACTGAGATGTAAACTAGTCGAGTCGGAACTCTGGAAGCTTGCTGGAAGCAGAAGTTTAAGAATAAATGGATGTCAAGAGGCTAACCGCGCTAGCTGGCGGACTCCGACGCAGAACGGCCCGAGGTTCCGAGTTAATCGACGCAAATCGACCGTCTGCAATGGATTGGATCCTAACATGCTTCAACTACTTATCTGACGAATGAATTAATGACTCGCTATTTTGCAGTCAAAGGTGATATTTCCCGCTAAGCTCTTGGCTCGAAATATCTACTACTAACTTATAAGTCAAGTGAATTTTCAATATTTCAATATTCAACATCAACATGCACAGTTATTGTAGTCGAAATAATTCGGATTGAACTTTTTCACCAAGGATATATAAATATACAGATTGATTGTGTATATACAAGACCGACCACTCTAAGCGAAGATGTGCAGAACACCGAGGTACTAGACATTTTTTTAAGCATCGTAACATTAAAAATTAATAGAAAACTTACGTCAGGTGGGTTGTTGAACCTCAAATTACGGTTCAACCCAGTAATTTGGCTGAGTTCTTCTGGAGACAGATCGAAAGTAAGCGATTCCAGATTTTGCACGACGAGATCTGCCCTAGTGGCCTTGGGGATCACAATGACATTGCGCTGCGTCGACCAGCGCAGGAGCACCTGTGCGGCGGTCTTTCCGTGCTTCTCGGCGATAGCGTTGACGACGGGGTGCTGGAATAGAGGAGGGCACTGAGTGGCCTTGTCCCACTTGAGTTCGATGAAGGACTGTGGGCCGAACGAGGAGTACGCGGTAACGGTGATGCCTTCCATCTGCGCGTATTCTACAAGCTCAGTCTGAGCAAGGTAGGGGTGGATCTCGACCTGGAGAAGAGCAGGGCGGATTCGCGCATAGCGCAGGAGATCCATGAGTAGCGCGCCCTGGAAGTTGGAGACGGCGATAGACTTGGCGAGGCCGAGGTCAGCGATGTGCTCCATCGCGGTCCAAGTCTCCTGGATGGTGGCCTTGGTTTGCACAACCTTACCCTGGAGATTCTGCCATCCGGAAGGATAGGCGTCCTTGGGGTCAACGTACTCAAGAGCCACTGGGAAGTGGACGTAGAAGACATCGAAGTATCTATCTCACACGTTAGAAGATAAGATTGAAATAAAAATAGCACGGAACTCACTCAAGTCCCCACCATTCGAGCTGCTGGCGGACAATGGGCTCGACGCGCTCTTTCTCGTGGAAAGTGTTCCAGAGCTTAGAGACGATGGTGAGCTCCTCGCGCTTCACAAGACCCTCGTCGATGGCGCGCTTGACGCCCTTTCCGGCCCCTTTCTCATTACCATAATCTGGAGATCAACAGCAATTAGTCGCGATCGCGCTGGAATTCCCGGTCAGCGTACCGAATGCGCCATCGAACATCCTGTATCCGGCCTTGATCGCGTTGTAGACAACATCTGCCGTGTTCTCGGTCACTTTCCAGAGACCGAATCTATGTTATCTGATCAGCATCTTATCGAACCCTGACTCGCGCTAACCAACAACACTTACCCCAGGAGTGGGATCTCGTTTCCGTTGTTGAGTTTGACCTTAGGGACGTTGACCATGGTGTCTGGAGTGATATTTGTGGGGTAAAGGGGGATGAGAGCCTCCCCGCGCGCAAATGAAGTACTTAAAGGTCCGGCAGACGGCCCGCTGTTGGCCCGGAGAAGCTTCGATGAAATCGCGGACATTAATTATGATACCATCGCGTGAACTATTTCCCCTGACCAGACAGTACTTTCAGGGGCCGTTTTGAAGTACTTGCTAGTACTTGGAATAAAAAAGTGGTGGTGGAAGTAGCCATAAAGGAGTTCCAAAAGCTTTTTTGAAAGTAAGATATTTTAGGGAAGTAAAGATGAATTACTTCAGTTAGAATAAAAGTAAAAATTACTTGCTTACATTCCAAAAAATTTCAAGTATTCAAATGCATCTCTGAACAACTGCAACGCTTTGCATTCCTACAAGAATATTTTTGAAAGGTTCGTGGAATGTTCTCTGCCTTACTTATAGCACCAGTTTGTACACGATTCATTAAAGCGCAGTCAAAGGTATATTCATGGAAGGATGATACATACCTTTCAACGACACGCCCAGCGCGTTCTCACCACGATTTCACGCGCCAATTACGGCCCGGCTTCTGAAGGATTCCCCACATTCATGGGGTCCTGAGATATGCTCGGGTGCATTTCCACGTGTGATGGCTCGCGACTCGCTCGACTTGGACCCACCATGTTCTTTGCTTGGCAAGCACACCGTCAAGCATGGTACGACGCCTCCTAGGTTCAGTTGTAGCTTGATCTAACAGTACTCTAGCCATCAAAAGCAGGAGGAGCGCCGGACGAGGATCCAGCAGCTACCATCCGAATTCCACGAACCAATTGATGAGCACGACGAACACATCCTCGAGCTGCCCGTGCAGTTGTTGGTCGCGGAAGTGTCGTCTGGAGCTCATGACCCTGTAGAGGTTTTGACGACCTACGGGAAGAAGGCCTTGAGAGCCCACGAGGAGACGAATTGCTTGACGGAGGTTATGATATCCGACGCGCTCGTCTGGGCAAAGGAATGCAACAGGGATGGCCCGCTCGCTGGAATGCCAGTCAGCTTGAAAGATGTAAGTAATTCTCCGGCCCTCTTTATCCAACCATCCTAAATGACGTGACCCAGACCGTTGGTGTGCGGGGCTGGGACGGATGCATTGGATACTCCGCCTGGGTGGGCAAGCCGGCAGAGAGCGACTCTGCGCTTGTGCGCCTTCTCCGGGATGCGGGGGCGGTTCCGTTCGTAAAGACCAACGTGCCCATCACGCTGCTATCTTTCGAGTCCGCGTCAGATGTCTTCGGGCGCACGACCAACCCACACAAGGCGACGCACTCGCCGGGCGGATCTAGCGGGGGCGAAGCCGCGCTGCTTGCATATGGCGGATCGCGCATTGGCATTGGGACTGATGTCGCCGGTTCGGTGCGCGTGCCTGCTCATTATTCTGGGGTGTACTCCATCAAAGCGTCTGTGGGGCGGTTTCTGAAGACGGGGAGCAGCACGAGCATGCCGGGCCAGGAAGGCATCGCGCCCGTCTATTCGCCGATGGCGAGGACACTGGAGGATCTGGATTATTTCTGGAAGGCGGTTATGAGCATGCAGCCGTGGTCGTATGATCACTCTGTGCTACCTATTCCGTGGCGGGATGTTCACATCTCGTCGAAGCCGCTGAAGTGGGGTGTGATGTGGAACGACGGGGTGGTGACGCCTTCCCCTGCGTGCAAACGCGCTTTGGAAATGGTGGCAAATACGTTGATTGAGCACGGGCATCAGGTCATTGACATGTAAGCACCTTATATTTTCTGTGCGTAGGACAAGCAATGACTTGCTTGATTAGCTCGCCTCCCAGCCCATATGACGCGTTGAAAATCGCATCGCGTCTCCTCCTTGCCGACGGTGGAAAGACGGCAACCGGCCTTATAAACTTTTTCGAGTCCAATGACGCAGGAATGGTGGAGGCCATGCGCATGTTCCGGCTCCCCTCCTTTATCCGCAGTATATACACCTGGTATGTGCGCTACATCCGGGGTGATAAGACCTACGCTGGGCTCCTCGAGGGGTGGCACGAGAAGAGCGTCACGGAATTCTGGCCCCTCGTGGCCAAGAGGGAAGCGTACAAGATCAAGTGGTGGGAATTCTGGAAGGACGCCGAGCTCGATTTTGTGCTCACCGTCCCGAACGCACTGCCTGCTGTACCGCACGGAGGCATGAAGAATGGATTTTCGTCTTGTGGATACAGCTTTTTGTTCAATTTGGTGAAGACTTTCTCGTTACATAAAGCCACCAAGCTTTACTTTGCTGACATTATTTTCTTTAGTTGGATTACTCGGCTGGTGTTTTGCCTATCACTCGGGTGGATCGCGAATTAGATGGCCTCCCCAGTACTTTTAAACCCAGCAATGCAATTGAGTATGGCGCGTATGTAGACTACAACTCTGACGCTATGCACGGGCTTCCGGTTGGGGTGCAGGTTGTAGGGCAAAGGTTGGAGGAGGAGAAAGTGATGGAGGGTATGAAATTGATCGAGAGATTGCTGCGCGAGGATGGTAAAGGATATGTTTTATTTAATTCCCAGTATTGAAATCATTCGAAAATTGGTATGAAAGATTTTCATGTTCTAATAAATGTGAATGAGCGCTGTACTTTTTTCAAACTTCTCTCAAAAGCAAACAGCGCGGAGCTTCGGACCGTACTACTAGTAGTATTACGGCAGAGTGGCAAAACGTGTGACTCACTCCCGACTTGCTCTCGACCACTTTCAGCTGACACTCCACATGTTGAAAGTCCAACGATCTCCAACGGTGCCCGACCACTCACTGCTTCTATCACGCCAGAGTACATTGAATATAAAAAATGTTGAAACTAAATTATCTTGACGAAGTTTGGCGTTCTACTTAGTGCGGTGGCAGAATCAAGGCGGAATATAACATGGGCTTCGAAGTTCGTATCTATTCGCCGAGTCCCACCTTTCGTCTTTTTCTACATGGGTAAGCAGTCCTGTATTCTTAGTCAGATCTATGTTATTGAAGCATGTACTCATGTATCGTTTTCCCAGATGATACTTGTGAGTCGAGGTCCGCTATATAACATGTATCGAACATTTCGAAATGTGGGCGATGTCGGAGAACAACAGCACCTGCACTGAATGTAGAGCCACCAGTGCCTGCCAAGCAGTCTTTCGAAAGCCATAGAAGATTTACAGGCAATTTGACATACCTCCTTGAACTTCGACACGCAGGCAAGGGGTCCGGTTAAATGTGCCACGACGACGTCTCAGTGCCAGGTGGTAGGCAAGAGTTAAACGTTAAACGTTAAGTGCCAGGTATAAATCCTCTTCACAGGTATTGAACTTGTTGATAAATGCTTTCAAACTAGTAACAAATCGGCTCCTGCAAGCCGCTCAGCAGTGTAATGAAGTGGTGCGTTAAGGCATTGATATCAAGACGAGCTTTTCTCTGTCAAGCTAAACAATCGTTGCCGCCTCTGCTACTCGCACTCCCCTCCCCGGCGTTATCATCTCCCACTCCTTACGAGTCACCTTCATTCGCCGTCGCCCATATGATCCTCTGTGCCCGATGAGCAGGCGAAAACGCGTACATGTTCTCCTTCGCGTGCTCTAACAGCGTCCGTGCCGTCATGCACGCGGGGGATTCGTGCTCGCTGGTTTTGTCTGCGCGGCTCTCGTGGATCTATGGTCAAAATTCTATTCATTCATTCAAAGCCCTCATCGACATCTTCCATGTTTATTTCTGATTGACATCTTGCTAGTGTCTTTATCTCGTACGTTCGTCCCTGCAGCGTTTTGATTTACCTAGGGCGGTCTCGCACGACGCGTGCCCCCACCGCACGATGCTCAGCAGCGTCATTCTCTTCGAAATATGGCACAATACACTGAGCGACTGTCCTTCAATACACGGCTGTGCGCCGTCATCAATCCTGCGCCGCTCTCATTGCAACATAAAACAGCACTTCCACTGTTCCAACCTTTCAGTCCCTGTCATTTATGGTTCACATGCATGTGCCCGCTGCGCCGGCAGCAAGCTATACCCTAATACCTTGCGCGATGGGGGCCTCCTTCACAAAACCTCGTCTACCCGTGCGCGCTTCACCTGTCTGCCCGTTGAAGTCCTCATGCAACAGCGCTGGTGCTCATGTTAATGCCTCCCTCTGCTCGTGTTACCTGAAGCAGATTGATCCTCTTGAGCCATGTCTCGCACCGCTCGCCGTCCCCTCTAAATGACGCGGGACGCTCCTTCCGCTTACCACACCGCTTGTACGAGAAACATGCTTATACTATGTTTAGCTCAGATGCTAGACCTGTTTTTGTGAAAAAGAACGCTCAACTGCTATAGCCTATTGTATCTCATGCAGAAGGCCCTTCTCTGTCAAGAGCGTAATCGGCTGAAAATCGCTAAGAAAACAGAAAATCCCGAATCTGCGAAGCGTGGTCAAATTTGGCTAGACTGCATTGCCTGGGTAGTGTCTCTTCTGTTTTCTCTATAAGAACACATGTAATCGGCAAGCGACTCTACCAGGCCGGACTTAATCATGCCTATCTTTGGGCTCTTGCACACATTTACAGACCGTTTAGTGAGACACCTTTGTACTTGGATTTGAAGGTATTAGGCGGCCTGCTCAACCATCTAAAAAAGTATGGCACAGCGCTTCCTGCATGGCTTGCTTCAAACTTGTTGCATGACCGTTGATATACATAGGTCAATACATTTTCGTCCAAAGACATAGATAACATCTTCTATTATGCGATCACCCGGACGGCTTGCCTAGAGAACAAAAGTCAACCAGTTCAATAGATTAGTATTACACATCCCAGCCCTCCCAGCCTTATCGTTTCTCAATAAGCAACCAATGGGTAAAGCATATGAATAATTCAAACTCAAATGCTAGGCACCATGCCGCGCGTACACTGCCGGAGCCGTAGAACTATGTACCAAAGACCAAACCGAACACTGCCATGACTCGCAAGCATGCGGCCGTATAGGGGCGACAAGCGGCAACTGGACGCGCGTACATTATTGACAAAATGCCGAGGACCTCAGGAGGCAAGTACGACGAGAAGGCTAAATTTGTGTGGGTGCTGGGAAATTCCTGTGTGATTGTGCTAATTTAGGAATTGGTACCAAAAGGGGACCTAATTGATTTAGGAAGTGTACTCAATCTATGCGAAAAAGCTTGCAAAAAACAACGGAAAGACTTTTACCACTTTCATCCACCAACGCATGACGTCAATCAAGAATATCTCATGCGATCGCGCCTGGGCCGTTCCCCAAACTGTGGGCGAACGTGGACAAACGATTACTCATCGACTAAGTCTTGGCTGAGTTCACAAATCGTATAAAAATGAGACCTCGAGAGCGGTTCTGAATCACCACTTTCTGACAAGCTTTACCCTCGCACTCCTACTCAACTCATACGCTAGACATGTCTTCTATGTTCGCACCTGCTCCTCAGCCAAAAACTGGCCTTGGTCGTTATCGTGTTCTCTCTGCTACTGCCGGCGTGCATGTGTCGCCTATTGTGCTCGGTGCCATGAGCATTGGCGACCAATGGGGCAGTGCAGGTGGTATGGGAGCGATGGACAAAGAGTCTAGCTTCAAGCTCCTCGACGCATACTTCGACAACGGAGGAAACTTCATCGACACTGCAAATAATTAGTACGCTGCATTTTCGATCGTCCGTGGAGGCTCTGCTTGCTAACGTTGGTCTCTTTTACAGCCAGGACGAGTCCTCGGAAAAGTTCATTGGTGAATGGGCGGAAAAGCGGGGTATCAGAGACCAACTGTTTATCGCCACTAAGGTATGATATTCCGCAATATTTTGCATGAGAATATTATCTGGGAACTAACGTTATAAACAGTACACCACTGACTACAAGCTCCGGGACAGCTCAGTCGAGCAGAAAATTCTATACACCGGCAACAATGCCAAATCTCTGCATATTTCTGTCGAGGCGTCTCTCAAGAAGCTGCGCACCTCCTACATCGACCTCTTGTATTTGCACTGGTGGGATTGGCATACGAGCGTGGAAGAGGTGATGACTTCGCTCCATACGCTCGTTTTGCAAGGCAAAGTTATCTATCTAGTGAGTTTATTTATGATTCATTACGAGAGTCGCAGTCGCTCAGTAGTTTTTTTTCTTCACACAGGGTGTATCTGACACGCCGGCGTGGATCGTGTCCAAGGCCAACCAGTACGCAAGGGATCATGCGCTTACGCCGTTCTCTGTCTACCAAGGCGCGTGGAACGTATTGGAGCGTTCATTTGAACGTGAAATTATTCCCATGGCAAGGGCGGAGGGTGCGTTTAGGTTTTACTCTGTGATTTCAGCAGCAATTTGACACCATCAAAATTAGGCATGGCTCTCTCCCCATGGAATGTTCTCGCAGGAGGCAAAATCAGGACTGACGCAGAGGAAGAGAAGCGCCGTCAGACCGGTGAAAAAGGACGCGCATGGACGGGCACATGGGAGCGAAACGAGAAAGAGAAGAAGATAAGCAGGGCGCTTGAGAAAGTTGCTGCCGAAATTGGGGCGAAGCATATCAACTCTGGTATGTTCGTCTTGTCCGTACTTCAATGCCGATATCCTGACCTATTCTCGCAATGTGCAGTCGCTATTGCATATCTCATGCAAAAGGCCCCATATGTCTTCCCCATTGTTGGCGGAAGGAAGGTCGAACACCTGCTAGCTAACCTCGAGGCACTCGAGATCTCTTTGACCGAGGAACAAATCAAGAGCCTGGAGAGCGAGGTCGAATTCGAGCCTGGTTTCCCGTCCTGGTTCATCGTACGTTTCTGCTGTTTATTCACTTCATATATCACTCACGGACATGTTTTTACAGGGGGACGGAAGCAATCCTGTGTACCTTATGATAGCCAGTGGCCACACTTACAACCCGCGCCTCCAACCTCTTCCCCCAAGTGCTGGAAAGCAATAGGCGTCTGCGAGTCCTGGTTTTCCGTCAAAAATATTTCTTGTATCGGAAATCGGCAGCAAAACTGTAGATTGTAGTCCTACAACTTCCAACGTCAATGTATAAATGATCAATGCAAATGTAGTGGTACAAACACCGAGTTACCTCGAAGTTGTTCATGGCTGAATTAATAGCCGCCACTGGTAGTGGTGTTGGCTTAAGTTGCTTTGGCGTAAATTATGGTATGAATTCAATTCTCCCAATTTACCTGGCGGAGAAGAATCGAGGTAGTTAGCAAGTGAATTCTATTTCCGATCCTAGGATCAAAACTGGGTGCAGCGGCCCTTCGTACTACTAGTTGCAGTTCAGGTTGAGTGCAGGTTTAGTTAAAGGTTGGTTGAAGGCGCCGACCATAAGCGGCGCTCCGGGCCGGATGTTAAGTTTGATCATATTTGCCCCCGAAGCCATTACACCGAAAATCGGCGCTTCGCGTCGCGTTTTCTACTCATTCTCCACGACTCGCTGCGTAGGCCCAAGGCCCAACTTGCATACCAAGGACAACCATAGAATTACTGAAAAGTACTCGGAGCCCTCTGTGCTCTGTCTCTCTCTAATTTCGCCCTTCGCATCCCCTTAACACGCAATGGCCGCCTTCGTGGCCCCGTCCCGCGTTGCGGCCCTCAAACAGCTGCGGTGCAGCATATTTCAAACGTCATACAACCCGGAGAGTGTACGGACGGGCGCCAAATACCTGCGGCGGCGTCTGCGCGGACCGTCGGTGGCCGCTTACTACCCAGCATCATTCGACATTCCCCAGATCATCAGGCAGAACAAGTGGCTGGAGATGGTGAACGAGCAGGAAGAGCAGCGTCTCGTGGACGTCATGGACCGAAAGAAGAGAGGAAAGGGCGCGCCGAAGAAGGCGAAGACCAAGGGTGCGTACGACTATCATTGGCGTTGGCTCTGCTCGGTGTTGGCTGGTGTGATGCTGACGACGTTTTCCTTGTTTACAGAGGAGAGCAGGAGGTTGACCAAGAAAAGGTGATAAGAGTAGGGCAGAACTCTAGGAGGATTCGTGCATGCCTGTATCTTCCGAGTCGGCAATTGGAAGCTGTGTTCCGCCGGGACACCTGTGGTATAATCATGTCTTCTTCACGCCGTCATATTTGCTGTCCTTGTCCTGGAAAAAAGATACGGCTGCCGTGAAGGATAGAACGATGCTTACGCTAGAACCTGATTTCGACTTGGTTTCGCCTTTTTTCATCTCACAGAAAAACGACCGTCAAACTGTTGCTCGCCTTTATCACAAGCAACGTCACTACGAAGTCGCGGCAGTTTCACAATCTAGAGGTGGGAAACCGCAACATTTAATATCTGACTTTATTAGATGAGTCTGGATCCCAGATTCAAAACTCGCTGGCGCAGGCTTCTCACAAGGTGCATCCTGGAATGGAATACTGATTTAGATCTCCGAGTTCCCATTTCATTTCTCTGGGCGCGCAAGCTAGAAGAGATGTGCGACTACGATACCACCAACATATCCAACTGCACTGCTTGACACGCTTAAGAGAGAAGCGCAGTGGATGATGGACCTCTCATGATCCAACATCAAAACCCACCACCCGGAACAACACCGAAACGGCGTTCCTAGCAATGACGGGCTTCCATCTACTACTGAGGGATTGGAAACTCCTGGAAAGCTATACTTCTTACGCACCCCAGATGAATTGATTGATGTGCCAAATAATCACAGGAAACCGCTAAAATATAATCCCACCCAGCATAGGTCCCGCGCACACGAAAGTTGGACGAATCACAAAAATCATCATGGTATCCTCCACATAGCAATGCCACTCCTATCAGCATCAAGTTCCTTTTTCGCATCCTTGCTCTCTTTGCTGCGTATTGCCGCGGCAACGAGAAGCATAATTGCATCTTTGAGCGCCTCTTTTGCCTTGTCAGTGGCATCACCGTCGCCACTTGCGGACTTGCCATTCACCTCGGCGGGGGTGTCCTTGTGATCCGCGAGCGCGCCCGTACTGCCAGTTTCCTCTTTCGTATCTCCGGGGCCCCCAACGATGACGCGCGCCCAGTCGATGCACAGGTCCACGAATTCAAAGATAACATCCACAACGCCCTCGAACTTCCCGCTGGGGCTGCGCACGCCGTCCGCCTCCGGTAACGCAATCTCCCACAGTTGCTCAAGCGTCATGCCATCCCAGGCGACGAGCGGCGCACCCGACTTGACGGGCACGACCACCGCCGGGCACCCGTTCAGTAGGATGTAATTAATCACGCTCTCCGAGGGCCGTGCGCTCGACGTCCAGATCCCCCGGTGCGGCTTCAGGCCGAGCACGGTGATGACCATGCGCCGCGGCGGAGGTGGGGGCGGCGCTGCCGCTGCCGCGGACTCGGGCGACGGGGACGGCGAGAGCGAACGGTGGAATTTAGATGCTAGGTTGTCGATGCTCAGCTCGGAGAGGCCCTTACGGAGCTCAGCGAGCGAGGACGGCTCTGGCTTCGGCGCCGGCGCCGGCTCGGGCGCCGCGCAGAGTGCTATGACGGATGCTGCCTCGGCGAGGAGCGTCTCGCCAACGCGGTAGTCGCCTGCAGGATCGTTTCCCGAAACGGAACGGAGACACCATGCGTGGAAATAAGCGCCGGCGGAGATACATAATCAGATTATGGAGCGCGCGCGCAGCAGCAGCAGGGCGACGAACATCGATCGGATGCGGGATGGATATGTGCGAGGGCCGAGCGGTGCAAAGTCAGTTTGGGGATCTATTCGAGGCCGTATCATGATTTACTCGCCTGATAGGAAAGGGCCATGGCAGAAAATTATGTCAGGTTTCAAGTTTCTCGGGATAATCGGGCGCCGGCCGCTCGCGAAGAGGTAGGGCGAAAACCAGCCTTTCTCGACAGCGAGGTAGTCTTTGACGGCGGAAAACAGGGACGCGTCTCTACAGTGCGGGGAAATTATTTGATACCGAACCAAGATGCCAAGGAATATTTGACTTACTTGTGCAAAGAGCTGCGATAAAATCCTAGCGCGGCATCCGACATCGTGTGTTTGTATTTGAGTGTAATCAGGAGCACTTTGACGCCCGTCGTTTCGAGCCGCTTGGAGTGGATGGGCACGATATGCTTGATTGGTTTATCAAATACGAGGTCGTTCGCGACCCGCACGCTTAACTCGAAGCCGGTGTGCATCCCCAATTCGACAAGTATGCTATCTCCTAGAGTGGTCACAACCATATCGGACACGGGGCCCATCCTGTATAAAAGAGGATGTGAAACGGTAGGTTAGATACTGCACAGAAAAAGGAACAACTGCGCCGGGCCGTATGTTTCTAGCCTTTGTAATGGGGCAGGCGGGCAAAACATAACCGAAGAATGGCGCTTGAACGAAAGCAGAATAAAGAACTGTAGGGTAGAGACGACATACACTGGCGCAGCCACCGCTGCCATCCCGCCCTATCATATCGCAGCCCGGCAGATTAGTGGGAGATGGTGTGCGTAGGTGCGATGGAGCGCACCGTCGCTGCAATCACTGTATGCACCACCAGGTCACGAAAGCGGATGCACGGTAAAAATAGCGGCGAGGAGTCGCCCCACTAAGCATGCAGAGCGATGTTGATCAAACCAACAAAAAAAGAATTAAATCGGTTAAGCGGATCCAGTGCCCAAGCGGTTAGCATCGAGTAGGTGGTGTATCATGATCGATGGAAAGCATAGAAAAAAAAGGAAAAGGATATCAGTGGGAGATCAAACAGTCAAACAGCCTCCGGTAAACACGAGAGGCGTATTCACTCACAGGCGAGAGGCAGATGACATTGGTTCCTGCGGCACGAAGTGTCTCGTACGACGACATCACGATTCTGCCTGTCATCGACTGCAGAAAAAAAAAGCGAACGCGTCAGCTCTGATGCGCATGTACGCAGTGCACCGTCTTCCCCCTCATCACCAAACATGAATTTCATGACATATCACAGAGCGCAAAAGGGACACAAGATAGAAGCAGCACCCCTGGTGCCCGCGCAGCACTGGGCGAAATGCGCGCGCAGAGCGACGCCGTCCACCTGTGGCCGCCCGCCATGTTCGCGGGCACACCCCCCGCATGTCGCGCAGTGATCTCCCTGAAGCGCGAGCGGTGACAGGACCTGGACAGGGAGGCTGTCCGCGTCGAGGGTGGGCGCGGGACCCACAGTGCGTCCGGCGCTCCGACGCGCGATCCGGTGCATGCACGCCGTGGCCGTGAGTTGACCCGCATTCATACGTACATAGCCAAGCCGAAGCCCAAGCAAGGCCTGATCTAAAGGCTGCACTCACTCCAATCAGCTTCCTCATGATCCACGGCGCAGCCTTCTCCTCCTCGGCGACGGACGGATCGTGGATGGAGCCCGGGTCAATCGGGCCCAGCGCAGACGGTTCAGGCATGGCGTGGGTCTGAATCCGGGGAAACAGAAAGGAACGGTGGAGAGCGCAGAAGGGAGATATCGACGTGGCGCAGCGGCTGCGATGTGGCAGGAAAATATTATCAGCAATAAATCTAATTCTGTGCAGATGTTCAAACGGTCATGTTGCGGTATATCCAAACGGCGCTATTAAGATTGTATTTGATCAATATGATCATGATTTCATGATTCCAACCCTAATCGCATTTTTAGCTCGCTATAGGTCCATGAAAAAGCACTCAAAACCTGGGGTTCTCAAACGTGGACGCCTTGGTCATGATAAATGGTCTACGACGGGTGCCAGAACGGACATATATAGACAGCCTTGCAATTTTCCAACTGTCGTGCGTATTTCTAGGTCAGAATGAATTTCAGGGTCGGCCCCGGTCCTTCTCCTGAATCCGATATATATAGATATCGCTCAATGCGGTGCCAGGCCGAGTCTCAGCTCACGGTCAATGTGCAGCTTTACGAAACAGACATTGCTCTCGACTTAGCTTTTGCCTAGCTATGCAAGTTCAGACCTGTTCAGACATGTACGAATCGCGCATGCAAACTTATTTGACTGCAAGATACATGAAATTTTTGATACATTGTGATCTACCACCCTCCTACCGAGGCGTTGAGGCCTCTCACCAAGAAGAGGCCAGAGGTGTTGCCTCACGGCGCTCCCGGACCTCACGGCTGCATGAGCCGATCCATCCCTGCCTGCCCCCCATCCGAGAGCATTAAATACAGACTCTGTTGAACGAATCACGGAACATCCACGCGATGTGTAGGACGTTGAAGATCCCATTCTCCCGTCTATTTGGCGAGGGCTCGTTGAGGCCGTCGATGACTACGGGCATTAGCCGCACATTTAGTAGCGGTAATGGCTCTGGAGAAGCAATGAAAAATAATTGAATATCCAACATTTGAGGTTCAGGAGGTAAGAAACGTACGGGCTTGTAGGGTCCCTGGACAGGGATGTCCAAGTAGGCAGATTGGGTGGTAGAGAGGGTAGTCAGCTTGACGTTGAGCTGGGCGAGATGGGCGCGGGCGACCTCCTCGTCGAGTTCCTTAGGGAGCATGTGCACGCCGAGAGGGAACTTCTCGGGGGTGGTCCAGAGAGCGATCTGGGCGAGGACCTGGTTGGCGAACGAGCACGACATCACGAACGAAGGGTGGCCGGTAGCGCATCTACGAAAATAACCGACGGGTTAACAATACTCTCGAACAAATGATAAAAATCAAACATACCCCAAGTTAACGAGACGGCCTTCAGCGAGAAGGATGATGTGGCGGCCGTTGGCCATGGTGAAACGATCGACCTGGGGCTTGACATTCGAGACGGAAACAGCATTGGCCTTGAGCCAGGCGACATCAATCTCAACATCGAAGTGACCGATGCTAAAGATTGCAATAAGTACATGTGCGGGTGCAGCAGTATGATGCGAACCACATACTTGCAGACGATGGCATCCTCAGGCATGACGGCAAAGTGAGCACCGGTGATGATGTCCCTGTTACCGGTGGTAGTAACGAAGACGTTCGAGCGATACGCGGCATCCTCCATAGTGGTGACCTCATAACCAGCCATGGCGGCCTGGAGCGCGTTGATGGGATCAATCTCAGTGACCAACACACGAGCACCGTAGGACTTCAGCGATTCAGCGCACTATCAGATCGAAAGACGGTCAGACTCTGATTTACACCAGAACAGAACGACTTACTCCTTTGCCGACGTCACCAAAGCCAGCAACAACAGCGACCTTACCGGCAAGCATGACATCGGTGGCGCGCTTGATTCCATCGACGAGAGACTCGCGGCATCCGTAGTAGTTGTCGAACTTGGACTTGGTCACGGAGTCGTTGACGTTGATGGCGGGGATCTTGAGCTTTCCGTCACGGAAGGCCTTGTACAAGTGGTGGACACCAGTGGTGGTCTCTTCCGATACGCCGCGGATTCCTATTGTACACGAGGTAAGATTACGCAACGGCAAGCGGAGGCTTTGTCAGTCACCGGTGAGGTACTGGGGGTATTTCTCATGGACGATAGTAGTGAGATCGCCTCCATCGTCGAGGATCATGTTGAGAGGCTTTCCATCCTTGAACCCGGCAATGGTCTGCTGGATGCACCATTGGTACTCCTCCTCAGTCTCGCCCTTCCAGGCGAAGACGGGCACACCGGTAGCAGCAATGCTATTTTAGGATAGAGTATTTAACTTGGAGCTTCGATAAAAAGTTTCAAGTACACTCACGCAGCAGCGGCATGATCTTGGGTGGAGAAGATGTTCTGTGAAGAAGAAATTAGTCAAAACCAAAGGCCGATCTGGCGGATGACGCACGCAGGACGACCAGGTAACTTCGGCACCGAGAGCAGTCAAAGTCTCGATGAGAACCGCAGTTTGGATGGTCCTGGAAACGCAAGAGCAAGGGTGTCACGGTGATTCTTTAGATGTGTGTTTATCGCGTACATGTGGAGACATCCAGCAATGCGGGCATCCTTCAGGGGCTGGGAAGGACCGTACTGCATGATCAAAACGAAAATCAGTTAATCGCTACGACCAGATGCTGGATCAGACAGACCTTTGTCCTGAGGTACATGAGACCGGGCATCTCATTCTAGTCGTGGAATTGATCAGTAAGACGATAACATCAGGCGATGATGAACACTGCTAATTTACCTCTGCGATTTCGATCTCTTTGCGACCGAACGCAGCGAGAGAAACATCTTGGATGGAAAATAAACACCGATATTCCTCTTCAAACACCGGAAAATAGCTTACCAGCGACTTTGAAGACCATTTTGTGAGTGTGGGATGGGGGGAGGTAGATAAGAGTAACTGCTCGTGAAGAATTTGCAGTCGAACGTTTTTGTTTTTCACAAGCAGCACGTGCAATGCCGGGCGTGCCGGAGCAGCCGCGAGATGCCGGTCACCAACATTCAGCCATCGATCTGATTAGGTAACCAACGATCCCTTCTTGTTCGACTGCTGCTTCTGAACAGCCCGTCTCCTCCTCCCTACTGCCAATGTCAAGAACGGGCGATCATAGGGCAACCACGAAAGAATGCCGCATAGCCGAGATTGTTCAGCACTCCTGCGAGGTTGTCCAGGATAGCAGGGGCGCGAATGTGGTTGAATGCTTCCCCGTTCTCCGATTTTTCCAACTGTAAGCTCGGAGGTGCGCGCCATTTTTCCTCCTAAAAGTACACCATAGTTGCAAAGGACAGCCGGCTGTTGAAATCACGAAGTTTATTGAAATAGATGCGAACGACGGAGGCATCGAAATACCACACGGCTTCAGGTGAGCTTTTCGTCGTCTGCTCTCGATTTGAAAAAGCGTGAAACATTTGCCGATTCGCAGAAGCGATTCTATTCAGGGAAGGCCTTGGAGAGATGTCGTCCGCTATGACCTTGACAAACCTGACGACAAACAATTTCCCGGATCACATCCCTCTAACACAGCAGCCTAAATCTGGCGGAATATTAGATACTCCCTGGCCTCTGGGCCACTCTCTAAACACAGGTGCCTTAAACGATCTTTACTTGTCCGTATGACGACTACGCGCCCCGTCGGCAATAGTTGCTCACATCGCAGCTCGGTGGGCTTCAGGCCCGCGCGGAATGTATACAGGATTCCTGGGCATAGTCTTCTAATGTCAATTAATCTTATCGAGTCTTTAGCTCAATTTATACTCCCCATGTTAATGAAAAAAACCCACTCCAGTTGTGCTGCGATCAACAAACCGGCTTGGACAGAATACGCTTTGGCATTCTCTCCGACGTGACTAAAAAGCATGCTACTGGCTAATGTTTGTTTGAAATGGGTCCGGGGTACAAAGTTAAAGATTTTTAGTTAGAAATGTTGATCCGAGAGCGACACGCACTGCACGCGCAGTGGACTCTGAATCGATCAGTGAGATGAAACGTCGGTTCATCAATCTCTGCCAATAAGTTCGTGCCATCAGATTCCATGTCCAGATTTGTTTCCATCACAGCCTCCTCGCAGATCTACAGTCCTTACGTCGCCATGAATCGCATCTGCAACAGGCGCCTGAGTGTGATGTCGACGCAAAAATTGCACATAAACCTGTCTAGTGCGCTGTTGCACAGTGGTTTCTCTAAGCACTGCCCATTGATATCATGGATCACAACTTGTTTGACCCATACCTCCCTCAACCAGACTTGGTCATAAAAGACGAGCGGGATTGTGGATCTCCATTACTCAGTTCGCCTACCTCTCCTTCCCTTTCCTCCTCCCTCACGTTGCCGAGTTTGCCGACGACCTCCCCTCGCCGCAACAATTTTGCATCCTCTGTGGCCTCACCAAAACGCCAGCGACCATACCCTACCACAAGACCTTTCAACAGTCCTCCTCAAGAAGAGTATAGTACAATGTCTTCTAACGGAGCCGCATACGGATCATATACCCATGGTTCTGCTCGTAGCCATGGGCGATCACATCCCTCCGGCGAACGCAGGTCATCCGACGGAGAGAACCAGAATGCTTACGCACAGAGTTCTCAATATATGCCTGTGAGTCCTCTGCATATATTCATACCTCACCTTGCTGATATCCTCGGTGTCCAGGACTCGTACATGGTTACTAGCACACTCAGTGGCGCTATGGGCGATGCGAATATGTCACACTCCAGGTCATCGCGGTCTCCCGCTTCGTCACACAGCGGAAGCGTTTATGCCGGCAACGTCCCCCAAAACCAAGAGATGAATTGGACCTCGCAACTGCAATCGAGCATGATGATTTCTTCGAATGCCTCTACATACCCTGGTGTGCCTGGACATGGCGGGCTCTTCGGCGTTAACCACGACCTGTCAATAAACGACTTCGCGTCCGCACGCAAGCTGTCCCCCGAGTCGCTGTCACCGCCTTCTCCATACACACACGGGAATGGGCAGCTCGCGAGCGGGATGATGGGCTTCCCCGGCTCGATGAACGTGTACCCGTCCTCACCCCAGGAGAGCCGCAGCGACGCAGATACGATTCGCCACCTGCAGCGCCGCGTGCGCGAGCTCGAGCAGGAGTGCAACCGCACGCGGACCGCGCTCGCGATGGGCCACGCAAACGGTCTGCCGAACGCTCCCGCCTCCGCGCAGTTCCAGGGCCAGTGGCGCATGCGCACCGACGCGCGCAAGCGCATCTTCTGCTCGCTCAACCGCGCGGGCAACGCGCTGTGCTCGTGGCACGACTCGCGGCGTGAGCGGCGCATGTTCCCGCCGCGCAACGCGCCCGCGGGCTTCTTGAACTGCGGGTGCACGTACGACGAGGCGCTCTTCGAGGAGAGCCTCGCGCGCCACGGCGTCGGCAGCTACCACCCGGGCGAGAACGTGCGCATGGACCCCGCGCTGCGCAACCCGCTGCTCAAGCTGCTCGTGCAGCGTTACGGCTACAAGGACGGCGACTTCGACCATGACCCCCTAACAGAGACGTGGAATGCAGGTGAGGATCCCGGCCAGTGGGAACAGAAGGCACAGTCCGGCGCGCTCATGCGCAGACGGAACGAGAGTTCCCAGTGATCGCGCAACGCCTCGCATGGGTGCCTGCTTCGTTCGTCGCGTCTTTCTTGGGATTAGAGATTTCACCGTTGTATCGCATTACGCCCTCGCTCATCTACGCCTTGCTTCCCATTTGTAGCCATATCGATTTCTGTAGCTTCGTTCATCGCCTAGTGCGCATCTCGCACCACCACTTATTCTAAACCACACGATTTCCTCGTTAATACCCGCATTCATTTTTCATCATTACCATTCTTTCTTGTACCACTGTCTTTTCGCACAAGCAGTATCTTACATTCTACTATTTCCACCCTGTAGCATATTGGTTCGGCAAACCCTTAATATCTGCCTACCCTTCCCCTCTGACTGTATTTCTACGACTCCTTAATTTAATTGCCATGATAGACGACGAAAAATGTTCGTTCGATGTGTTGCACTAGGACCCTTCACCCGCAAATTTCGGGTCGTTGGCGTATGACTTTGAAACAAAACTTGCAGGGGTCAGGCATCCAATATGCCCGCGGAATCACTGCTGACAGCACCAAATATGACCGTCGGTAAAATCCGATACAAATTCGTGGCAAGCATATAAAATACCACGGTACGTCAAACTTATAATTTAGTTTGGATTCTACAATAATGGCAATGTAAGAATAATGCATGTACTATAATGTGTTTTGCCAGTCTTATACGACATGAATAATTTAATGTTTCATGCTAGTTTTGTTTATTGTAGAATAGCGTGAAAACTATCTATTGTCACAGGTATGTCCCAGCCGGAGTACATAAAATCCTGTCTATCTGCATATTATGGCCATATATATATATATATATAACATCAACATTTTTTAATTACTCAAGATTTTCAACACATTTCGATTAAGCAAAAATCTTGTTGAAACATTAAATTTTGGGTGCCATGAAATAAAGTGTGCGCTTAGATGTGAAGGTAAGTGCGCACTCAGCGTGCACTTTTAAAGTGTGTTCTCATGGTCACAGGCCCGCCCTGAGACCACGAGAGTGCTGGCCACGCCCTCCGTGCCAGATTGTCTTGAGACTCAAGATAATTTGGAAACATGCTCAAAATTGGACCACTTGACTTTTCTCCGTACTTGTTGAGAAATGGACATTGCGTGCTTTCAACTTTGTGCGGTACCTACCCACGCTCAGCGTATTTAAAAACAAGTATGTCCACAATTATATTTGAGTTAGACTCGTTTCAGAGAGCATAATATCACATCTACTCAAACTGGAGAGACTCCCATCAACTAGTAAGTCAATGCAGGCTGATTAATGAAATGGAAACTCAACAAGTCAAATTGAGATAACGACCATTACTTCCGAATCACGGCTAATTTTCTGACACAACCAACGGCACTTAGGGAACAAATTTTTGAATATGAGATCAGATACATCTAATGAACATACTGGTGACTTTTTGTAGGAAGACTTGAGGAAGACGACAACCTGGGACGAAGGTGATTTTCGAGGTTTGCGCTCGCGCCGGAGCAGCCGGCGGCTTGCATTGTTTGCGGATGTTCGGGGTCGAGTCAATTCAGACCCGGTGGGACCATTGCTTTCAGTATTCGACTCCGTGATATGCTTAGTATTCAAGCATAACAAGCACCTTGCACGTCGATTTTTTGGTTAACAAATAACGGCGATGCTGTATTATCATTCTCAAATTTCTTTGATAGACTTATATTAGCCCACAACGTTGCCCTTAATTATTTCAGGATGTCCAGAACTTAAAAAACACTCAAAAAACACTGTAACTTTGATAAACAACAGTAAAAGTTATTTCAACGAAGTCCTTGCAGTGGACCAATAATTTCGAAGACAGAGGGGCTATACACACTCAGCAAATTTTAGTTCCATAGAGGCGACTTTCCAATTCGGAAGTACGCATTATTTATATAATAATTTTGGAATACTAAATTTTGTACGTTTGTTCGTTTTCAGAGAGCTTGATACAGCACCGTGCTACTTGTAATTATAGCTTAGAGTAATTTCCATTAAGCTGGCTTGTTTTAAAGCTACGCGGGCAAAGATTACACCTTGTTTCGAATATTTGTGCTGAGAGCGAGCCCTCAGTGGAGGCGTGGTCACTCATCGCCGCACTTTTGATGGCGCACTTTCCAATCAATATCCAGATGCCCTCATTGCTTTCAGCAGGGTGACACCCCGTTCATCGCTCCGTGTGCCCGAGCCACTTCTGGTTACTCAGTCCCTCGAGTTACAGTGCAGCCTAACAATGGTGGAGAAAGCGCGGACCCCACTGGAGGACGCTGAGGTACGACACCCGAAACGTTTCGAACGAACTTCGGCATCACGCGGGACCATCTGAAGCGACGCAGGAAGTTCAGGAAACCGCCTGCTTCCGCCTAATGCGAGTGAGCTCGAAAGAGATCCTCGCAGAGAGAGTAAGCTATTCATACCGAGGGTAGATCTTTCAGGTCCCCTTTGTAGGAATACCTTAGCTGCCTGCGTCTTTTGACCGAGATTTTGGACTGGGTCGAATGCTCTGCAATCCCTACTAAGGTTTCAAACCTCTTGTACGCAAATTCCTCTTCAACAAACGTACACGTCCTTTCGTTCCAAACATCGCATCGATCGCCGGGAAAACTAGGTTTTCTTGAAGTGCGTAACCCAGCCCTTCTAAGAGTGGACCTGCGGCACATCAGGGTTGAGGACTTTCCAGACGTCCCGATCATCAAGTCCGAAGTCCTGGCGAAGGATGAAACTAATCGACTCGATACCTCGGTAAGCAGATGGTCCCTCGCGCGATCTCTGCTACGATGTTCGAGAATTCCACCAGCAAGCTGGAGGTCGCATGACTACCGCTACTTCGTGGTTCAATCGATTATGGCTCTAATAGCCCACCTCCTTCAATCTACGATTGATTATAAACACTTTGAACGAGATACTCCAAGAATTTTACAAAAAAGACTCTCCTCTACCCTTCTTCGTACAGAGAACCGCTGAAGTTTGTTCCTCGTTATACGATAGAAGAAACGACCCGCTAGACGCTCAAAACGCTCCCCCCGTTGCCCAAAGCATGCCTCCTGGTATTGCTACTGTCAATGATTCTCCCGCTCCGTTACAGCCTAGAAATTGCGCAGTCCGAATCCATGCGCAAGGCCGCTGACGAAAAGTCGTGCATCGGGCCGTTTCGTAGGAAGTTGTTCCCAAGGCGCCGAAACGCTCAACTCGCTGCAGTAACACAAAAGAAAGGATGCTTTTTGAGCCATATAAAGTAGAGCACCCGTCAAAGGGAAAACAATCGCTCAAAGAAGAACAACGAAAGTCAAGGGCGATCCGCCTCTCCCTTCGGGCGCAAAATTGCCAGCGCAACGCGGGAAGCAAGGTAAAGCGTGCAACCGCGATCAACGCGTAGAGGTCTGCATCGACGGCAGAGATTTACTGTTGATTAACCCGCAGACTCTGAAATTGGTGGAAACCGAAGGGACTGGCAAGAAGCTGGCGAACGCGTTATTCGTCACTTTAAGGTCATGGAAAAGATTAACCCAATCGTCTATTGAGTAAGGCTCTCAATTGTTCGCAAATTTCCTTCCTCCCCGGAATGCGCGATTTCGGTCACAGAGCCAACCTGTTAGACGCGCAGGATTATACGCTGTGGCGGTCATCTGGAGAGATTTGACCCTACGTCGTGCCCGCAATTTTTCGAGCCGAAGGTCCTTGGCTAGGATTTGTCAAGAACTACTTCGTCAAGAACTAGTGGAACCCTTTTCTCGTGGAATTCAGCTTAATTTCTGGGAGCGAGACTCGTCTATGCCGTACTCGATGCGTGTCTACATGCATCCCGATTACCTGCACCGTCTGCATCAACGCCAGCAGAAAATCACCAGAGTCACGGATTCCCTAGCTTAAATCGAGGTCTTCCATTGGGGTTTATGGATTTACCACCCTCAGTTGGAAGATGACGCTCTTGACGAGTTGTATACCACTTGATCTTTCGTATGGACAAGCAGTGGATTACATGGCCAGAACTCACGAATGTGTTAAGCTACAAGACATGTGAAATCGAATAGCAGCCGCGTCACTGCACGAATCATCCGGTCGCTTGCTCAGAGATCTAGGCTTCGCCAACGGATGGACTCTTGCTGGGGGCCTGAATTAACGGCGTCACAGATTTGCAGGGTCTACACCTTTTGCATCATCGAGTGCCACACTTTGTGATTAGCGAAGTCTTGACGGGGACGCGCAGAGATCGAAGTCTGGCAGAATCCTGGAGAGTTTTATCGAGAATTCAGCGACGGAACGGATGATAGTGGACAATACATTTAACATTTCCATGAAATCGGATGATCCAACTTCCCACTGCTGGACCCGAAACGAGACGTGGGGATAGAGCCGTCAATTCCTGGAAATCTTGCGGCGGACTATCCGTGCTTCCCTACGGTACAACTAGCGCGCGTGCAGAACCTGTCATCTGTTAAAGACAAACCTCTATTGAACAAAGACCCGCTACCCCAGGAATTGGATGCCGGTCTCATCGGAGGCAATTTGAGTCGGCAGGCAATCGCACCCCGTGTCTGTGTCTGCGACAAATAAGCGCACGGAGAGCCCAAGACGCCGAGGAGCTCTGCTATTACAACACAACATATCGACCATACTTGCATTTTGACGAGGAACCTCTGTTACCGACAAATCACGAGGCGGACTTAGGTACAACCAGAAGGAATGCACCATTTTGTACAAATCGGAGGGGAAACGCTATTCGAGCCTTGGAACTTGTATTTGGATCTACAGCCGCGAAAGACCTAACAAAGGGGAGGAAGGATACATCTACTCCAGGACAACCTCAACAGCTCATCAACAAATCGAACCTCGGAATGACGCCGTACTAGGAGCCCTAACAGCCCCTGAAGAATGTCCGAAGGACAAGCCGGCCCTGAAATTCAGGATGGACTGTCGTCCTAGTACTGGATCACGGTCTCCCTACGGAAAGCGCGACCTCTCCTCGCGCAACTATCGATCCAGCAGAGCAGCGTTCCCTCTACCGGAAACCCAATTCCCCCGCGAACTTGATCTCCATCACGGACTTCGCCGTCAGTCACTCCCGGCGAAGAACTGGTGGAAAGAGAGCGTGTAAGAGTTTATGCTTATCCCAATGGAAGTTGAGACCGTAACTCCTTCCTCGTACTTCAGCGCCGGCTCCTTTCGCATTCCCTTCTCAGGGCCCTTCAACTGCCGCCTCCCTCGCCGAACTATGCCCAGCCGCAACCACTTCCCCGGTGGCCGTAGTAGAGAGCATACCTCATTGAGCAAGACGAATTCAACGGCGTTAATGGTAGACCGTCGGATTACTGGCCGACTAAAGGACAACCAAACGACTGCTCACCACTCGGAAACTTTTCAGATGAATGTTGTCGATTTACCGACGCTGTGTCTCCCCTTTCACCTTTGACCATGAATTTGGAAACGGTTCCCCTTATACCTATCATCGCTCGCTCTTCCAGACACCGTCGCCACAAGAAATCAGCCCTTGTCGATAGGGATTGTGTTGAAGTATTTCCTGGCGCCTGAATAACCGCACGATCGTTTACAAAACTCATACATACTCTTCTTGTAGAGGTATGTAGCTGTTGCTCATACAATCATATCTCGTTTATCGTTCCGCATGTCCGAGAGACCCCATGAAAACATTTGACCGTTCAAACACTGATCCGCCACCCGCTCGGAATCACTATACCTCCAGGCCTCAAATTCAAGTTCAAATTCAGACCACAACGGCAGACCTGCATGACTGCCTTGTCTGCACTTCCAATGCACGTCGTCCCTTCCCGTGTTGTCGCTCGCGCTTCCTGATGGCTCGCTTCCTTTTTCGTGGCAAATTCTGCGCCGACTTTGATGACATTTCTACTGATTGAAAATCTAAGTACGTCGAAATATAGATCTACAAGCCAAGAACCCTTCAGCGCTTCAGCTTCAATGCCCTGCTTTCCTTTACCGTCCGAATCTGCCGCCCCAATCTGCCGCTCCATCTTGCACGAGCTTCTTCACTGGTTCAGGCACTGTTCTTTCACTGTTCTTGCATCATACACCCTCCAGTCTCGTTAGTCTCGTTATCACCTCTGACTTGCAAACTAGCCATTCTTCCCTCAACTAATGCTCCGATATATTGACAACTTTCACATATCGCTTGCTCGCCGTTTTTCTCCGCCCTACATCTCCTCGATCTTCAAAGCCGTCGGCCGCTGCCACTCACTGCAGTGGTCCGCCGTCTCATCACTTATCGCCTACCCAACTCCCGCACCTAATATGTAATCGCTATTAGTTCCTCAGAACGTGGATTTGCACACCGTAGGCAATATCTCGCACCGCATCTGTCTTCAACAACGTCGATGCCGCATGCCCGGCTACTCGTAAGACGGCGTACAGCGCGATCCACAAGCTGTGCATACCTGACCAGAACCAGCGCTGCGAGGACGATGCAGACGGGTCCGCTGGGACATAGACGATGCGAGTGTGCCAAGCAATACCCATGCAAGAAGTCGACGTATCTGCAGCGGCGCCATGCCCAACGAAACCCCAAAGCAATTGGATAGACTGATATTGCGACGCGAGGTGAGACTCGCGCATGCGGGTGATCGCGTCAAGATCTACATGCCAACCATGATCTTTACTAACTTTGATGGACCCTCGTTAAACTTTGCCCGCCTAAATGAACAGTCCGGCTTCTTATTGGCGCGACCCTCAAGAGCCCTCAAGCTCCCTGAAGGCGCCCTAATTCTGGAAAGCACTGCCTGATTCACCCTCGTTACAAATGTCTGGCGCTGGGACGACGATTACAGACACTTTTTCCGGCGTAAGTACCCCTTGGTTCATATCTAAGTAAAGGTTAACCCATGGGGATGATATAGCTTACTCAGATTTGTCGAACGATATTCTTGTATTTCTGGTCTCGCTTTATATTCAACAAGGTCGCCACGGACCTGACAGCTACACAAGAACTGAAAGATTGTTAGACGAACCTTAGCTAACATCTGTGCTCCCGTCCTTGATTGTGACAGGACTGTCTCTCAAAAAAACTATAAGAGAAGCTTAAACATACCTTGTTGAGCGTAAACTGTGTTTAGGATTATCCTTTGCACTTATTCCCTTCTCAATGCCTGTTTGTTTTTGCACCGTTCGTGGATGTCGGGACTCGCGAGGTGTTGACCCTACCTCCGGAAAGCCAGTCGGTAGGATCGTGACTGCGAATGTCTTGAGAGTTCATTCATTAGACGAGCTGGCGTACGAGACAAATAATGAACTCGACTCCCTCGCGGAAGACAATGAGATAGACCAGCTATCAGCAAAGATTGTCGGGACAATGCTCGCAGGCGAGACGAACGGACCGTCGACAGACGCGCCAGGCGGCCGCTTGTGGGGCCACTACTTTACAGACACAGAACTACCATTGCCTGCTTCGCCTTTCAATTCTTATACTAGCTTTAAGCAGCCTAGCAAGGTCATCCCTTCTCTCTTCCAACATCGTGCCACGGACTCGATATCGAGAGAGTCAGAACTGTTGTCTTGTCTTTCTAGCCTCGACAAAGATATACATGCTTTTGTCGAAGAAGTAGAGCTAGATGTAGGACGCATTCGCCGACCTTCGTCGAAGGGGCAACCGCAACTATTCCCCCTCGAAATCCTTATCAAAAAATCTGAATCGCTGCAAGACCGTCTGGACACCATATCCTTCAAATCACCAACGGTGAAGCAACGCAAGGAATGCATGACAATCAAGCTGTTTACTGCAGTTGAGCTCCTTAAAGCTGCCCGACACTCGTGGAATGAGCGACTTGAAAAAATTGAGAAGATCAAGACACCGTCTAAAGGGACGCCTTTTGACACATGTTAGTGCAAAACTTCGTTATATTTTATGATTCTTACTTGCCAATTTAGCTCATCACTACATACCCATCCTAAAAGGAGCGGACCCAGTCTTACAAGTCTCCTTTTTCATGATTGTGACATGTCAAGTCATTCTGGGAGTCAGCCGCCGTGGCTGCAATTTTCTACTACAAATGGTTCAATACATCATAAATCTCACTATTCTTCGTGCGGGTTCAAACATTTCTCAGCGCGACCAAAAGCTCTTGTCCGACATTCCCTTAGACTTTCGACGCACAGAAGAACAATTCCATCTGAAACCAAATTGCACTATCATTGCAGTGTGCCCTGACAGCAATTGTCATGCAACCTACCTACCCACTGCTTCCAATGACTTACCTGGCTTATACCCACGAACTTGTACCTATCGTAAATTCAAGAACGGGGAGATGTGCGGCGCAGAGCTTCTACGGCCTCAACGTATTCAAGGCCGAACGATATATATTCCAATCAAGCGCTTTGTGAAGAACAGCTTCAAAGATTGGCTCGCAGGTCTGCTCTCTCGTCCTGGCCTTGAGGCCAAAATGGACCAATCCTGGACAACACATCTCAAAGATCAAGGGGAGGACATCCACAAGGAACTACTGGATATATTTGATGGTGAAGTTCTACGTAATTTCAGAGGACCAGATGGCCAGTATTTCGGCCTCGGAGGAGACGAAGGGCGCTACGTCTTCTCTTTATGTTGTGACAACTTCAACCCTTTAGGGAATAAACAAGCGGGAAAAAGCTATTCGGCCGGAATGGTTTCTCTGATATGTCTGAATCTTCCTCCAGACATACGTTATAAACCCGAGAATATGTTTCTCTATGGAATTATTCCAGGTCCTCATGAACCGCCTCTTGATTGCATGAATCACTACCTGCGATTTCTTATCGACGAGCTTTTGGAGTGCTGGTCTCCTGGACTTCGGTTTTCTCGGACCCACCAATATTTCTACGGACGTGTGGCTCTATGCGCCCTTATATGTCTTGTTTGTGACCTAGTTGGCGCTCGAAAAACTATGGGATTTGGCGGCATCGGACATAACCAGATGTGTGCACTTTGCCATTGCAAACGTGGCTTGTCTGGACCTGAAATCACGAACATGGATTCTTGGCGAAGACGCACCAACGAAGATTACCGCGCAAGTGCTCAACAATACCTAGACGCTAAAGACGATAAGGAGCGAGAGACAACATTCAAGGAAACGGGAATTCGTTGGTCTGAACTTCTACGCCTTCCTTACTTTGACCCCACTCACTTTGTGGTGGTCGATGCAATGCACAATCTATTTTTGGGACTTATCAAGGAGCACTTCGAAATCCTTGGAATACGGGATCCGGAAGATGGTATTGCATTTAGAATTGATGTACCTCTCTGGTTGTACGATGCCCTGAACAATCCACAAATGAAGAGCGTAGAGCGTATTGTTCGTCTTTTACAATGCTCTTTGAACAAGAAGCTTACTGCGGACAAATCTGAGTTTGATATCTATCTGAAGAAACTTCAAAATTGTCATGCTGTAGCACTCGAGAATTTTTGCCGGGCGTTCAATATAGCACTACCTTTACCCCAAATTGCTGGAAAGAAGAGGACAAACAAGATTGACTATGCACGAGCAATCCTGACTTGGGTAAGTTACTCTTCTGAGGCCTGTCCTTCGCTTCACGTATACTCAACAATCTCTGGTTTTCAGAGGCTGGGTCAAGCCGAATTTTCTTCAGATGCAGCTGCTGATTTCGACAAGGGATGTGTTCTCACAGTCGAAGAAGTGGCAACAATGCGCTCGGATATAGCTAACATGGCAGCTCCCTCATGGTTAGCATCGATCCCTTATGATCTAGGTGCATCCCGACACGGAAAGCTGAAAGCAGATCAGTGGCGTATTCTTGCAACTGTATATCTTCCTGTTTCTCTGCAAAAATTGTGGGATACACAATCCCCACGGTCGACTCCGCTTCGCAAAAAATTGCTGGATGCCACGATGGCTTTGATTTCTGCTGTCGTTATTGCAACATCACACAAAACATCTAGGAATATGGCGGGCTTGTACCTGCAGCATATGCAATCTTATTTAGAGATAATGCAAGAACTCCTCCCAAGATACAATTTCCGTCCAAACCATCACATGGCCCTGCATCTGGCTGAATATCTTTGCTTCTATGGACCTGTTCATGCTTGGTGGACATTTCCATTTGAACGCTTGATAGGCATGCTTGAAAGGACGCCAACCAATTTCAAGATGGGTGAGCCATTTTATTTGTTAGTCATGTCGCAAAAGCCGTGGCTTAATTTTGTCACAGGGCAGGTCGAGGAAATTATGACTAAAACATTTGTGAAGTCTGCAAACCTTCGCTCTCTCCTCTTGAAGGACCTTTGTCCAGAAGCCATTGCAAACTGTCAACGTCATTTTACAAAATTTTTAAGTCCAGATATTCGTAATGGCACGCTCATTGATATCACTTCATTCCTGGCGGATCCAGAGAACGACCCTCCCGCTACCGAATCAAATGTGGTCAAGAAAATTACATTGTCAGAAGCCACCTTCAGGGCGCTTCGCCTTCGCTTTCCCAACGCGATTCCCACAATCCGACAAACTGTAACATTTCATACTTATGAAGGGCGCACATATACCACCCGCTCGCGTCATGAGGGGAACAGTTCCGTACTGGTCAGATCGAGTGTGGATGGTTCTTTGAAACCAGCACAAATACAAGAAATTCTCGAAATTTCTTCAAAAGAGATATTATATGTTATTCGTCATCACCGTAGGGTTGAAGGGTTAATCTCCGATCCATTTGCAAAGTATCCATTCCTACATATATCTTTATGGTCGATAACCTTAGGAAACTATATAATCATCCGCCCGGAAGAAGTCGCCTCTCATTTTGCTAGTATCCCATGCTCTATGAATGGTGAAAATGATTCCCTCGCAGTAGTTTCCCTTTATAGGGTGAGTGTCACAGCTATAATCATGCTTTTTCTTTTTACTTACACTAGTGTCCAATTTCTAGGAATATTAGTTTATTTTGTGTGCGCTAGGTGCAACACTAGTGATTTCATAGGTTAATACAGATAGTGCTTGAATCTGGAAGAGTGGCTGCGAATTTCCCAATAAGTGCAAACAAGCCCAAAGTTAGCGTCGACAAGTCATATTAACCTCGTGCCTAGCTTTGTGGGACTTGGTGGGGCTTAGAACCGCCTTGCTTCAAATTAGCATCTAATGGGTAATACATCCCAAGCACCCTATGTTTTTATTCAGCAATCGTAAGTGTAAGTAAATGATTATGCACACTTCTTATGCAAAGTGGTTGACAAGCGTGCAATAAGCACACCGACAATAATGCAAAAAAGCTTATTGAGGTATCTACTACGTCACTACCAGTAAGAGTCTGTAAGACAAATCACCCGATCAGCGCCATTTGCGCCTAGCCGTACATTCAATGCGTCCTTCCGTGCAAGCCGCGGCTCGCTCGTCGAGATACGCACCATCTCCTCAACTCAACCCATCGCGTGCTCCGACCTTTGTTCATGTGCATGGTGCGCCGAGAACATTTCATGGAAGCTGTCCGTGGCGTGCACTGACCGAGCCGGTCAGCTGGGGGTACGACAGGCGTAGGGCGATGTGCATACCTATTTGCATTATCGCGTCACCGTTGTTTGGTCCGCTCTAGCTCTTCCTCTCCGTCTGCGCTGTAGTGGGGCAGGCGGACGCCCCGTGGGTGTTGGGTTATGCGCACACCACCATTTCTTCGCAAATCGCGTTTGCACCCGGCGACGGCGCATCCCTGGTAATCCGAGGTACGTCGGCACTGTTCATGCCAGGATGGCGGGCGTACGGCGGAAAGGAGACGCTGGCGTCGTCGAAGGACAATGTGTGCTACACACGAATGTGAGTATACGCCAGTTTCCGTTGAGAATGACGTACTGACCTATATTTCGAGAGAGCGCAGGTGAAGGAAGGAGAGCTGAGAACGAAACAATCGTTCGTTCTCAGCTCGGTGGTGGCGGTCCGAATCGAGCAAGGGCCAGTAGCGCCGACGCCGTTGCGATGGGCCTGGAGCCTATGAGCGGAGTGGGGTGGTGCAAAACGGGGCGACGGCTACCTGAGGTTAGCAGAAACACCAACGTCGATCTGGAGAGCCGCAGGGGCGAGGGAGAATACCCACGCGAGATACAACTCCGGTGTAGGCGTTGTGGAGTTGATTTTGAGGGCGGCTGGGTGGACGAGGAGAAGGCGCGGTGCTGGGGGTTAAAACGGCGCCAAAACGACGCCCAACCGAGTCGCGAATCAAGCGTATGCTGTGTGTCGTTACTAGGTGCCCGAGCGACAAAGCTCGTGCACACGCAGTCGCGGCGATGGAAGAGCGGAAGCCGCGTGTCTGATAGCGCCCGCGAGAACAGAGGCCTGCGTTCTGTGACGGCTTGGGTGAGGTCCAGAGACTCTTGTCCTCTGCTTCGCTTGACAATGCGCCTTTCCGGTCAGCGGGCGTCTGTGCTAAATAGGGGAGGATGTCGATGAACACCTGCACGGAGAGCATGCGCTTGACAAGTCCTTACGTGCGTACGTCTCGTGCCTCGTGGAATTTGGCACCGGCGAGACGCTCAGAAGTTTGATGTCATCTTGAGAGCGTCGTTAATCCGCCGCGGCGTCTCCGTCTTCGTCTAGGCTGTGTTTAAGTATTTTATTTCATCGTCATCCCGTCATTCCCAATTACCTCTCCGTATCTTCTCCTCGTAATCCTCGTACTCCGATGTGCGCGCTCATATCTTGTCAAAACGTTCGTAGCTTGGTAGACAATGCGGAGGCTTGCCGGTAGTAGGTCGGTGGGCAACGCTGAGTAGGGGAGACGGTTAAGGGTGGCCGTCGTGCAGCAGTTCGGAGCCCCGGAAGAGAGAATGGAGCATATGCATAAGAGCTGGCGCGAATGGGTGAGGGGGGGTGAAAGAATGGGCGACGCAGTAAGTGAATAAGGGACTGAGGAAATGCTGAGACAAGGAAATGCTGAGACACGGTACGCGGTCACATGATATCAACTATTTTCGTTCTTCTTATCCACTCTTATCTTCCTTCCCATCATGACTATTCCCAGATACCGACGACTGAGCGACGGTGCATGGGTGCCGTGGAACTTCGCGTTCCGTATTCTGAGCTCCAAGTGCCTTGAGTAGGTACGGCTGCGATGCCCGCCGTACCGTGGACACAACGGGAAGGTAAGTCCATCAGTTGTCATCGTTATCAGATGACGGCGGCGCGCTCTGCGACATGGGCGCAATATTGGGCCGACGTTCTGTGTTCTGTGCTCCTAGCACTCTTAACAGGTACGTCTCTCCTTGGGGATGGTACCTCAGCACTAGGCCTCAGCGCTGACGTCGCAAGGTTCAGGCGAGGTCCAGGGCTCGGGTGCGGTTCCGTGTACGGCGGTGCTCCGTATCAGATATACACGATGACGCCATGGACGCAACAGATATGTGAGTACATCCGACATCGTTGTTTTTAACAAGCATCCCCACGTCCTTCAACACGATGCCATCCGCAGCGTTATATGCCTTGAGGCCGATATGTCAGCAGTAACCCCACAAAGTCCTCAGCAGTCGACAGGAACGCTAATCATATTAATTTTTTTCAGGATACAGATCCGTGGCGGTGGCGTGCTACCCACCTTCCATGCGGTTGTTGCTGCAGCCGCGACGACCTCCGTGATTCTGGGGTACAAAGGCGCCCCGGGGCTGTGCAATATGCGCGGGCATGGCGCTGCTTGCACTGACACTATTAATAATGAGCACGGGTGGAGGTGGGTGTGCAGAACAAGTGCAGCGTTTGGTCGCCTTTCCGTGTTACAGGTACGTCTCTACTCGGTGACGACACGCCAGCGCTGACGTCGCGAGGTAAGGTACAGGATCTGGGTGCGGTGTGCCGGTTACGGCGGTGCTCAGGCTGCGCGTCGACGACGAGGGCGCGGAGCGGCGCTGGACCGGTGGTGTTGGGTTCGGCAGGCAGGAAGGCGAATACAGACGCGTTGTGCGCTCTGGTGCGTCCTTGCTTCGTTCTTCCAAGTTTAAGGTGGTATAACTCATGTGCGTCGGCAGGTGAGCAAACTGTAACACGCTCGTCAATCCCACAAGCACTGGCCTGTATTAAGAATAGCAGTTTAGGAGAGAATGACTTAGACTTACATTAGAATAGCATCAACAAGAGAAAGCTTGATCCCACTCTGTTCATTGGTCCATGGCTTTCACCAATGTCTGCGGTGGAAGGAAGCCGAGCAAAACATCGTTGATTTTGGATTGTGATTTGAGACAGCACGTCATAATCCACTTGCTAGTATACTTGTGGTCCCACCAGACTACGAGAAGAATGCGGTTCATCAGTTATCTGAAGTTGTCGAGGCGTGGAGAAACAATGTACCCTATATCCTCTTGACTTTGAGCGTCTTCACAAAACAAGAAAAGCTTTCAAGCTTTTCGACAGAGGCGAGATACGGAATATCCATACTAGTGAGGTCAAATATGACAAACTGAATAGAAGGACAAATCTCCATACAATAAAGCGAGAGCTTTCTCACGGCTTAGTCACACAGCTTAGTCACAAACTGAGACATACAGCCGTGGCTCTTCGTTGATCCCGTTCGTCTTCGTCGTTCTCCTTGCTCAGCTCTGCGTCCGCTTTCGCTGTTCATTCTCTTT